>LZPO01066260.1:533556-550135 GCA_001675575.1 Neotoma lepida
CAGACAAGGTTTCTCTGTGTAACAGCCCTGGCTGTCCTGGAACTCACTCTGTAGACCAGGCNGGTCTCGAACTCAGATTCACCTGCCTCTGTCTGCAAGTGCTGGGATTAAAGGCGTGCACTACCATGCCTGGTAAATTTTTTTTTCCTTTACAGACTTCTTACCATTGCTAGGTAAAGAAGCCACTGGAAGGCAAGATTAGAAAGTGCGTGTGTGTGTGTGTGTGTGTGTGTGTGTGTGCGTGTGTGTGTGTAGGTGTGCATGTTTGCATGTGTCACAGTACTCAGTACTCTATAGAAGTCTGAAAATAACTTTCAGGAGTAGGTTTTCTCCTTCCACCTGGTTGAGGCAGGGTCTCTTTTGTCTCTTTGCAGTGCTGTGTACTCCAGGCTAGCTATGTACTCCAGGCTAGCTGTGTACTCCAGGCTAGCTGTGTACTCCAGGCTAGCTATGTACTCCAGGCTAGCTGTGTACTCCAGGCTAGCTGTGTACTCCAGGCTAGCTATGTACTCCAGGCTAGCTATGTACTCCAGGCTAGCTATGTACTCCAGGCTAGCTGGCCTGCAAGCTTCCAGCTAATTTTCCTGTCTCCACTCCTGTCTCCTGTGAGAGTCCTGGGATTACAGATGAGTGCCACTGTATCTGGCTCCTTACAAGGGTTCATAGACTCAAACTCAAGCCATCAGGTTTGTGTAGTGTGCATTTTTATGTGATGAGCTATCTTTCTGNGTCCAGGTAGAGAATTTAGATTGCATTTTTCTCCCCAGAGAAACCTAAAGCCATGGAACTTTCTAGAAGTGACATAACCGAGTCTGATGAGCTGGAGTGTGGAACTTAGACCAGGGTTCGAATGCTGCTCCTCTTTCTTCACTACTAAGTGGCCTTGCTTGAGTTTCTTCGAGTCTCTAAGCCAGCTCCATCATTTACAAAAATGGGTCTAAGGATATTTTCCCGTGAGTTATGACTCAAGCAAACAGGCTTGAAGCCACTTAACAAAATGTCTCACACAGAGTGAACCTTCAGTACATCCTAGTTACTCTCAAGGATTTTGTGAAGTNCATCAGAGATCTGTTGAGGCAGACGACAAGGCATGCAGATTCCTAGTGCTCACAGCCTAGCAATGACCATGAGCTTGTGGGGAGATACAGGAAAACCCTGGAAGGTTTGTTGAGAACATATCTTAGCTGCCAGCCCAGACCTCTTGGAGGACAGTGGGTAGGACCAGGAACACATACTCAGATGTGCTCTGAAGAACCTGTGAATGTTAAGCTCTGTACAGCCACAGGCTTGACAATGCTTCTGTCTTTCTCCAAAGGCACCCACTTATGAGGGAGGCACTGGCCTCTCTACCCCTGCTCATTTCACCACAGTGAGGAGGGAGGGTCCCCCACATCTTGCTGATTTTACAGGCAGACCTTCCACCTTGTTATCAGAAACACCAGTGACTTGCCTGAGCACTGAACTGATTGACAGGCCATTGCTTGATCATTGAACAGAAAGGCCATCACTTGAGGAACTGAGTCTTCAGCAGCTGGCTATTAGCTCAGGCTTAATACTGACTAGCTCTTACACTTAAACTCAGCCCATTTCTATTAATCTATATGTTGCCACTTGTTCTGTGGCTTTACCTGCATCCCATTACATGTTGTTCCTTGGGCAGCTGTCTGGCATCACCTGACTCAGCCTTCCTCTTCCNAGAATTCTCCTTGTCTGCTTATCCCACCTATACTTCCTGCCTGGCTACTGGCCAATCAGCATTTTATTTATCAACCAATCAGAGCAACACACATTCACAGTATACAGAAAGACATCCCCATCAGAGGTCTTTTCACATTCACGCCAGCTGGCCCTACATCTCAAGACAGAGTCTTAGAACGATNAGCAGGTGGACCAGGTGCTGAGACTGCCTGCCTAAGGCCCCAAGAGCTGTTCTTTTCATTTAATAATGAGTGTAAAGTGTGAAGTTTAAAAAAAAATGAACGTGGCACTTCATACCTGTAATCCCAGCATTCTGAGGTTGGAGGCAGGGAAAAAAGTAGTTCAGGTCATCCTTGCCTATATAGCAAGTTTGAGGCCAGCCTGGGCTACATCAGACCCTGTCTCCAAAAAAAAAAAAAAAAAGAGTAAAGTGTTAATATTCTCATGTTATTAAATATTTCTGTACATGAAGAGTTCCACAGTGTGTTGGATGAAAGAGTCCCTGAGATGTCTGATGGCTTTATTACCAGTCAGCTGGCTGGGGGGCTTTTGCTTTGTCTGAATGGAAGTCACCCACAGGCAAAGCAGTCCCAGCAATGGCTCCAAGCTCTACATGCCAGAGGCTGATGGCTTTAGGTGAGTAGGTGTGCAACTTTGGGTCTTGACTGGCAGTGGCCCTACACTCAGTGACCAGAAACCCATGACTCATAGCAGCAGCTCACACAATGGTGGCAACAGGTAATGGCCAGTGTGACAGCTCCCTGGAGCCCTCCGACCTTAATAGCAACTCCTGTTACAGCTCCTGACCTTTGGCTCGTTATGCCCTTCTGCCCCACAACCTTCACTATCCACTGCCGAAGTCCTTCCTCAGGTGCCTTCTGGATCTCTTTAGTCACTGCCAGCACTGATTTGTGTTCCCAGGAAAGAGTAGATAAAAGTCCACTTACTCAGAAAAGCCTTTTATTGGACCTAACGGTGCATCCCAAGGGGCAGCATAGGNGGGTGTCTCTCTGGTGACTGCAAGAGGGAATTAAACAGCATAGCTATATAGCCACAGGCAAGGGGGCATGCAAAGATGATTGATNGCTCTCAGCTATCACAGCATGACTTTTATCAGGACCAATCACAGCCTGTGTAGGTCCAGCTTTCCCATCTGATGCTCACATACTGAGTCATTANNAGAGTGGCCTTCCTCTTCTGGTCATGATCGAAGACAGCTTCTGCAAGGTCCAGAGCACAAGAGGTAGACTCTGGAGTAGTGGGGTGGCCAGTGGGTTCTTCTCATGTTCCNAAGGCTTGCTTGCCTGGAATGGAGGTTTCCTGAACTGGTACAGNCTGTGACTAGAATGAGGCCTCCTGAAGCTAGGTCATGTCTTCAGTAGCCATGGTTACAGTGTCCCTTCCAGCTGGAGTGTGGCTGTCTCTGGGTANCTCCTTGCTCCAGGTTNCCAGGCATAAAGGAAGAGTCTGTCAAACGGCCCGTTCTCAACAGCTTCATTCATTCACAGAAAAACATCAAAGGGGACTTGTAGGAAAGGGCTTAACGGAGGCTGAGCTAACATGTTCAACAACGCAGAAGAGTTCAGCAGAGCATGGCAGGGCTTAGTCCTTGTCCCAGTAGTCTAGGAAGAGCTTGGTCCCTCTGAATGGCTCAGTGGGAAAGACATGAAAGCGGAAGCTGGAGAGGCAGCTAGACAGATGGGGTGCCAGGTCTCTGAGTTCTACTTGCAGCACAGCAATCCCTCTTCTGGAGCTATCTGGATATAACTGGGGTCACCTAGCCTTCTAGCAAGATGGAACCAGAGGCCACATAATCCTAAATTGTCATTTAAAAGCTTTTAAACCTAGTATCTTTCCTTTTAAAACTAATCTTAGTTGGAATGATACTTTATGATGTGACATTCTAAAAGANGTACTTTCTATTTTTTAAAGCCCACATTTTACTATGTATATTTTTTAAAAAGATAAATGGCATATATATATATATATGAAATTCCATACAGGTTTAATGAAAATTCCCCTCTCTCACCTCAAATACTCAAGGAGCCCAGTCGAAGGGCTCAGGCCACTAACCAAACAGTTAGATGGCTGGCTCCAGACTCTTCTCTGCATATGTTTGCCCCTGACTGAGCTTCCCTGGAAGCTACCTGCTCCCCACTGTGTTTAGGGTGGGAGATGAGATCTAGTCAGCCTGGGGCTGGAGGTATTCGAGAATACACTGGTCATACACATTAAAATAGAATAAAATAGAATAAAATAAAAAGAGGAGGAAAAGGATTTGGAAAAAGAAAAAAAAGGAAGGAGGGAGAGAGGAAAAGGAAGGAAGGGCAAGAGATGGAGGGAGAGAGAATGGAGAAAGGAAGAGAGGAAGGGAGGGAAAGGGAAGTGGGGGAGGGAGGAAAGGAGGAGAGGCAGAGAGAAAGAGAGAGAGTGAGTCCNGGGGATGTCTCAGCTTGGTCCCATTTATGACCTCTAGGGGGCACTCTAGAATACCCCACCCAAGGAGTATTTTCTAAGGTGGCCCTAGCTGCTACTGGGCATGGACCCAGGACCAATAAAGCCACCTGGATAGGGTCAGAGCACCAACAATATTTCCTATGAGGATTTTCTGTATGTAGCCCATGCATGTATTTTATTTGGGGTGGAAATGGCACTGGGGATTGAATCAAAAGCCTTGTGCATGCTAGACAAGGCTGTACTACTGATCCATGCCCCAACCCTTCTTTTTATTTTAAGACACGTCTCATGGTTACCTAAGCTAGTCTTACACCCACTCTGAAGCCCAGGTTGTTTTGATTTGTTTGTTTTGGGTTTTGGCTGGATTGGAACTCTGTGTATCCCAGGTTGGTCTCCAACCCCTGGTGCTCTTCCTGCCTCGGCCTCCCACCTAGCTGGGATTCCAAAGCCTGCACCTCCAAACCCCGCCATTAAATTTTCTATTGTTTTGAAATTTATTATTATTGTTATTATTATTATTATTATTATTAATGNTTTTTTGCGACAGATTTTCTCTTTGTAGCCCTGGCTGTCCTGGAACTCTCTCTGACGACCAGGCTGGGCTCGAACTCAGAGATTCACCCGCCCTTGCCTCCTGAGTGCTGGGATTAAAGGTNTTGGNCACCATGCCTGGCTGACATTATTTTTATTCTGTGCAAATATACATATGTTTGGGCATAAATGTGCATTTGGAGGCCAGAGAACATCTTGCAGGAGTCAGTTCTCTCCTTCAACCATGTAGGTCCCAGGGATGGGAACTCAGGGTTGTCTGGCTTAGTGAAAAGCGTCTTTAACCGCTGAGCCATCTTGCTGGCCCACATGCAGTTATTTTAAAGATAGGACCCTCTATTCTTGAGTCTCTGGTACCTTGATTTATGAGGGTGTCTAACTGGAAAGCCTGCCTTTTTAGATCACAAACCCAATACTGCGTTCATGTCAGGGGAGCAGGCTCGGAATTGTCCTGGGGTTAATCAAATCACAAGGCTCATCATGTAAATGACCAGCATTGAAACCGGATGAAATAATACAACTAATAAAACACACTTCAGATGAGTTCTCTGTTGAAGTCATCTTAAAGCCGCCTGCTGAGCCCCTGGAGACAACTAAGGAGGAAAGCCCGGATCCTTGAGCTGTCCTGGCGCTGCAGCCAGCCCAGCTCCCCACAGGAGCTCACGTGCCCACGTGCTAATCCCGGGTGCTGACAACCGGGGGCCTGCGAGCCCTGCGTGGGCGACAATCAGGTGTGCGTGGCCCCAGGCAGCCTGTCTCCCTTTTCTCCTGACGGCTGCAGGATTNCTCTGTCTAAACAGCGGGAATAAGTTCCCTTTGTCACCGCGTCGCCATGGTAATTGGACACGTGATCGTCTTTTTGGAGTTCTTGGCAAACCCTTGGCTGTTGGGTTTGGCTTTTACATTCCAGACTGTGAAGGAAACCGGAGGGAAGGAATTACTCTTCCCAAGAGCCTCCGGCTGTTTCCTAAAACAATTTGGGAGGCGCATCCCACCCCAGTGGTTTGGGGAGCCCCAACCCTGCTTTTCAGAACGCAGGCTGAGGAAAATGAGAGTTGCTGTGGCTTTTAGCCAGGATGATTTTATGGAAAGCCTCAGGTTTGTCCAAAGTTAGGCTAACGGTTTGTGTTTCGTAAACAGTGATGCAGATGAAATGTACTCCGAGATGCACATAGGAATACATGGGTAGGGATGGACAGGAAGCTGGACCCACCATAGGCTGCGCCATACCAGGTATTCATGGTCCTGTTCTGTTGGGTTTTGGAAATTTGAAATTTTCCACAAGACAAAAAAAAAAATGTTGTTAAAAAAAAAGGAAAAAAGGCATGGTATCTGAGAATTAAACCTGCTTTTGTTCTTAAGGGTTATGGGAAGAGGGGTTTTTTGTTTTGTTTTGTTTTTTAATGAATGTTGCTTTAAGGTAAACGGAGTTCAAGGATGATCTTATGCCAGAGAGTTCTGACCTGTAGGCCAGATGGTGAAGGTGTAGGTGTGGGATTGACAGGAGGGACACAGCTCAGCTCCTAGGGCCTCAAACAAGAACCATTGTGTCTGTGGAGGGNAGAATTCTGACATCTTAACCACATCCCAACCCAGAACTCCCTGATTTGACAAGTCAGTTTGCCTGTGCTATCTAGAGAAACAAGGTGTAATAACGCAATCCAGGGAAGGGAGACGGTAAAGTTTTGATGTTCTGAATTCCCACAAGAAAGGATTTGTGATATAAAACCCAGCATGCGGCGCACACCTGTGATCCCAGCACTCGGGAGGTGGAGGCAGGCAATTCAGGNCCTCAGATGTGTCCTTGACTACATATTGAGTTCAAGGCAAGCCTGGGCTACACGACAGTNCATCTGAAAAAGAGAGGGAGAGAATTTGTGAGTCTTTCTCTCTCTTCTTGTAAGTAACTTCAAGTCCAGCAAACTCTCCAAGCCTTGGGAGGGCTGTGACCTCTTCCATTCCTGGNCCCTGGCACCCAGAATTTGAACTCAGCCTGGGAGGATGGTCAGGGAAAATGCCTAAAGAAAATCAATCAGTTTTGTTTCTGCCATNACAGGGACCCAGGATCTGATTTTAGAACTTGTCATAAACAGTGGAGATGTTTGCTCTTAAGGGGCAGCTTCTGTGGATGATAACAGGCTTTCAGAGGGACTCAGAGTCCTAGGCAAAGTATTAGATTGCTCCCTCCGCCATTCAGTTCCCATGTGGCCTTGGTGAGTGCCTTAGCTTCTGATCAACAAAGTAGGGGTGAGTGCTGACTGTGTATACCTAACCAATGGCACAGAGGTGAGGTGAAGCCGTGTGTACAAAATATTCAGCGCAGCACCCAGTACAGACGACTCATAATGTGCTGAACCCTGTCTATCCAACAGTCTCTGTTCACCTGTGGGATAAACAGGAAATGATTTATTGGTTCTCATAATGACCCCTATCCAGCTCACTCACAGAAGCAGTGTTAGTGGCCGTTCAGGTGGAATCTGTCACTTGACCAGCTGCTTTACCAAAGCTGTCACTTTGATTTCGGTGGTCCATTTTTTATATATTGCTTTTAACTTTAAAATATATTATCTTATTAATTGAGAATTTCATACCATGTATTTTGATCATATTTACTCTCAGTTCTTTCTCATGACCCCTTCCGGGTCCACTTTCACCTCTGCACCCTACCCCCTCTCTTTTTTAATAACCCTCCAAATCCGATTTGTGCTGACGGTGTATCCATGGGTGCGGAGAGTGGCCTGTCCTGGATTGGCAGAGTTGTAGCTTTCTATCTAGTTGCCTGAGAGGCTCTGTGGGATTCCCGTGTGTGCCTTATGAAGTGTTTGTTTTCCAGAAAAATGTGTGTGTGTACACGTGGTGTGTGTGTGTGTGTGTGTGTGTGTGTGTGTGTGTGTGCGCGCACATGTTTGCCCGTGCTGGGTGGTCAGAGGATGACCTCAGAAAACCCTTCACCTTTGATTTGAGAGAAGGTCATTCATTGACCTTGAACTTTACCACATAAGCCATGCTAGCTGGCCAGCAAGCGCCAGGGACCTGCCTGTCTCTGCCTCCCACCTCACTATTGCTGGGACTGCAGGAGTGTGCCACTACATCTGGCTTCTTATGTGGGGTCTGAGGATGAAACAGGTCCTGGTGCTTTCAAGGCAAGCACTTCAATTGACTAAGTCACCTCCTGAGATCACTTCCCAGCATCTTCCTGGGCATCCCTGATGTAGTGGGCAGCCGTTCCAGCTATGACCTGGAAGCACAACCCTTACTGAGACTTCCAGTAACTGCCACGCCTACCTAGGACCTCCCCCCNGGGGTAGAGCCTAGAGTGGAGCCGTTAAGACTGGGGAGCGGTTAAGAGGAAGAGTCAGTNNGTGCCGGAGCTCTTGGTTCCTGGATCCTNGACGTTGGAGGGTGGACCAAGCAGAGTTCTCCAGAGAACACCGCTGGACTGCACCTCACCTCTCCTGGACCCTGTGACCAACCCCTTTACTTACTGTGAGTTGCCCTAAATCCCTAAATAAACCTTCTGTTAACAACGTGGAGTTGCCTTAATAATTTCTGCCATTATCCCTGGTCCTTTCCCAGATCTTGCCCAGATATAACCTTTGGTGAGAGTGAAGATCTTTTCTCTCTCTCTCTCTCTCTCTCTCTCTCTCTGTGTGTGTGTGTGTGTGTGTGTGTGTGTGTGTGTGTTCATGTGTCTGCAGGTACGTGTGTGTGAGTGCATGTTTGTGTGTATACATGTATATATGAAGGCTAGAGGCACACCTCGGTTGTCATTCCTCAGGAGGGGATTGCTGGGACCTGGAGCTCACCTGTTAGGCTATGCTAGCCGGCCAGCAAGCACCAGGGATTCTCTTTCTTCCTCACCTCACCTCACCCCTGCAGTGATGGTATCCTGGGACCTGAGCCCAGATCCTCATGCTTCCAGGCCAAGCATTATATCCCCTGAGCTATGTATCAGGGCCAGATTTGGGCCATCTTGATCCACAACTCAGACCCTTGTTTTTTTCTTCTACAGACACAGAAGCTCATCTCCTCCCATGGGGCCTCTGCACCCACTACCCCTCCTCACAGATTGTCCTGCTTTCTGGCCTCAGGGTTTCTGGCACCTTCTTGTCATTCAGACNTCAGCTCACGTGCCATTTCTTCAGAGGTGATCGGCAAACAAAGAGGCAGCTCGTTACTCTCATGTTACCCTTTAAATATTTCGTTGTGGGACATGCACTGGGGGCCAACANCTCCTGTGTCCCCCAAGACCTAGGATCTAAAGAAACAAGGTAACAAAACAGCTGGGTNTCTGGCCAGGCTTTCATTCCAGGAAAAAGGAGGCTCACACCTTTGGTGATCTCTCACTGGGCCTCTCCACCTGAGACGTAGACCATCACTGAAGCCTCCTCCTGCCCCTTCCTTCCTCACTCTGTGATCCTAGGGGAAGTCATTTCAATCCTCTGTACTTATTCAGTCTCTAAAAACAGTGAGAATTTAGAGTGCCTAGTGGGGAAGTTGTAAAGACCAATGATAGTGATTAGTATCTAACTTATCAAAGGATNAGTAAGCTCTTGTTATTTTAAATTACATTATTTTAATGCAAACTCTCATTTATTCTTTTGACTTTTCTTTTCCTAGCTCTAAAACCAGTAGAGGGAATGTACATCAGAGGCTGCACTTGAATTTCCCTGCCATGCTTACAAAGGTATTCCGTTCTGGGGGTGCTGGAGGGAAGATTCGACAAGGTCTAGACCCCAATGATTTTTCACAAGAATATATTGCTGCTGACATGACTTCGGGCTCACATCTTGCCAGAGGCTGTTCATTGAACACCTTGTCTCTGGGTGTAGTAGAAAGCTGAGGCAGGAGGATCACTATGAGTTTGAAGCCAACCTGGGTTACATAGTGTCTTCTAGGCCAACCTAAACTACATAGTGAGACTTGAAGTGAAAAAAGAAAAAAAAGTCTGTTTGGTTCATCCCTGTTGAGCCTGGTGAAGCCACCTTCCTTGGTTTACCTCCACATTACCCCTAGCCTGTTTATGTGGTGATGTTTAAGTGATCGTGCCAAACTTTGGGTGGAGATTTTCACTTCTCAGATACGATTCGTGATTTTGATATTAACGTTTTTGTAACATCGGGTTCTAAATCATAACGTCATAAGGAGCTTAACTGATTTGAAACTAATCNTGNCCCNTAGTACNAACTTGTCAGCTTGATTCAAATTGATCTGGGGGCTTAAGCAGAGCTTAGGCCAGAGAGTGCTGGGACACCTCAGAGAATTTCCTGAGTCTCTTGACTTGGGTGACTCAATTATGCCCCTGGAAATTATTGGGTGNCTCCTTCCCCCCTTTATCANAGAGTGAAAACATAGAACAATTCAAAGGTGAGGAAAACCACAAGGGTTGGAATCTCCGTAATTCTTCCTTCAGTCACTCCATCTTGAGCACAGACTGCTGTGAGATGCCCGCATTTACGAGCTGTGGTCTGGAAGCTCAGGTCGAAACGGTTGGAAGTCAATTAAGTACTGATAATAGAAGGTACTGGAAAAGGCAAGACTCACTTGGACAAGTTTTATTANGACATTTATTTATCATGTGTGCGGAGGTGTGAGGACAACTTGCAGGAGTTAGTTCTCTCCTTCCCCATGTAGGGCCTGGGTATTCTAATCAGACCCAGGATTGGCATCCAGTGTCTTTGTCTAATGACTCATCTTGCCAACTCGGCTTTTCTGTCTTCTTCTTTAACTTCAGGAGTGACCAGTACAAATATTTTCCCATGGAGTTCGTTCTCTGAGGAGATGAACTCANGAGTGACACGCACAGCTTCATGGGACATGGGAGTTCCATTATCTACTGCTCCCAAATGATGGNTGAATTCAGTTTTAATTGGTCCTAATTGGTACCTGGTCCCCTGAGACACAGCATTTATCACCTGCCTCACAAAAGTGTGACATTCCTTTTCTGCCTTTGAAAAAAATCATTCCTGATATCACACACACCAAATGAACTGCCAGCTGGGCAGAGAGCAGCCTCTGGGCTCCAGGAAAGACACAATTCCCAGGACACCGGGGCTGCTGANGGCCAGCGTGCAGCAATCACATGGAATTCTCTCCAAAACCATTTCTCTCTGTTGGCAGTCCTACCTGCTCCAGGCTGGCTTTCATGTCTCACAAATCAGCTTTGTGTTTTCTGTTTCTTTGAGACTTCAGGCTGGCTTTGAACTCCCTGTGTAGCCAAAGTTGACCTTGACCCTTCTGCTTCCCCTGCCTTCACCTCCTGAGTGCTGGGGTTACAGGCATGCACTACATGCTTTGTGCGTATTCTTGTGTATGTGTATGGTATATGAATGTATGTGTGCTCCTGTGTTTACATGCATGTGTGGAGGCCAGAGGCTGATGTCAGATGTCTTTCTCTATTGTTCTCTACCTCGTTTCAGGTCTCTCACTGGAGGTCTCTCACTGGAGGTCTCTCACTGGAGGTCTCTCACTGAAGGTCTCTCACTGGAGGTCTCTCACTGAACTTGGAGTATACTATCCAGGCTAGACTGGCTGGCCAGTGAGCCTCCTCAACCCACCTTTTTCCTTCCCCTAGTGCTGGGCTTACAAACATGACCATAGCACCCAGCTTTTACATGTGTGCTGGGATCTGAACTCAGGTCCTCATGCTTACACAGCAAGCACTCTGCCCACTGAGCCATCTCTCCAGCTCCCATCATGCCTGGTTTATATAGTGCTGGGAACTAAAGATCTTAGTACATGCCAACTTATTTTTACTCTTTTAAAACATCTTTTTAGCATTTATTTATTTGTTTTCTCTCCTCCTCTCTCCCTCCCCCCTTCCCTCTGTGTAGGTGCATGCACCACAGCACTGGTGTAGCGGTCAGAGGACAACTTGTGAGAGTTGATTCTCCGACCACTGTGAGTCACCAGGCTTCATGGCAGGTGCCTTTACCAGCCCTTTGTTTCACTCTCTTTAAGACAGTTCAGGAAATGAATCTTGGACTGGATCTTCTGCAGAGGTGTTCTTGTACCCCGTCACNATGTCACTGAGCTGGCTTCTGAATGGACCTCCTCAGGCTGCTGTTGCAGCTTCTGTCACACTGTATGCCCAGCATGGAACGTAACATTTGCTATGCGATTCACACCCACTCAGCATTTGGTCCCTCCATTTTTTTTCTATGGAGGCTCAACATGTGCCAACCTGAGGTGACATCTGGGAGATTTTTCTGAGTCATCACCACCTGCAGCAGAACACAATGCAGGACTCTTCTGGGGACACATGGTTCTCCTCTTTGGGCAACTGGACTAAGGATGTCCCGTTGGGCTGGCTGACCTTCCTCAGAATTGTNCTGTGGCTCTGGAGTTCCCATCCTCTACTTCATGTCTTCTCCTGCAGCACAGTTATACCATAGTCCATGTTCTGACAGGACCTACCTCTCCTGTCTGTCTCCCCTCTCCCTCCCAGGCATTGTTTTTAAGTGTGTCTCCTATGCGTGTTTTCTTGGAGTCNGCTCTTTGGAGAACTCAGCTCAATATAGTACAAGCAAGTAAAATGTGGTAGTATCCTAGTAACCCCAGAACTCAGGAGAACTCAGGATCTGAGGCAGGGGCATCATGTACTAAAGGCCAGCATGAGAGATATAGCAAGATCCTGCCTCAAATTAAAACAGAGTACAATCTAGTCCATCAGAGAAGACTTTGGACTCTGGACAGGAACTCATGGGTTTCATCCTGATTCTGTTCTTAATGAATATGTGGCTTTGGTTGAGCCCTTGGTCCTTCCTGGCCTCAGTTTCTTCTTCAGTGAAAGAGGAGAGTATGAGTTCCTGCCTCCCAGGGTTTTAAACCCCGGAGAGTCCATCACAGGGCAAGATCTCAGTCACCATTTCTTGCTCTTCTTCCTTCTGAGCCTTGCTTCCCCAGCTCTCTCTTTCGTAAAATCAGCAAAAGTCCTAATCCAATCAGTGACTTTCCTGGGAGAATCTACAGTCACATGAAGNCACTCCAACCAGTGCTTGGGAACCAGATCACAGGAGCCAACACAAACCCACATGCTCACTTCCAGGAGATTGCTTTATTCTTCCCAATTGTGCAGATCAGGAGTCTGTGGTTTGTGAAAGCAGAGTGTCCCAGCAGGAGATGAAGCTTGGGTGTGTTTCATTCAAAGCTGGGCCCCAATCATCGTAGGGTGGCAGGGCAAGACAGTGCGGAGGTTCTNCATCTTGTATTCTTGCTGAGGCCATTTCAGGTTTCACTAGAATTTGATCTCCTTGATGGAGAATCCCATGGAAAATTACCCACATCTATTCTAGGAACCTGAGGTCAAGATGCCCCAGCTAATTTATCTTGGCCTCTGTTAAATTGCTTGCTTGCTCAAAACCTCCCCTGCAGCTGCCAAGTGAGTGAGATACCAGGATGTGGTTTTTGCTTTTAAAAGCCCCTTGCTCTAAACACTTGGCACTAACTTGGGTCCCAAATACCCAAGTGTCATTCCAGCCAGCTAGAATGACTTTCAGTTGGCTATAAACTGTGTCTGAGTGGTCGTCTCTGGTGGGCTCTCTGGAGGGCTCCCTGGAACAGAAGAAGCCACTTTTATGATGGAGAACTCTGGGGAGAAGCAAGGTATTCTTGCTAGCTGACGTGGGAGTTTCTAAAAAGCCTTCATGAAGGCTTGGAGGTGGAACTCCATGGTAGAGCACTTGCTTACCATGTGCAAGGCCCNGAGTTCCAGTCTAGCACCAGACCCAACCAATCAAGCAGAAACTTTATGGATGCATGAAACCTAGTTGGAGAGTGTGGAAGATTTTTGTCCGGTAGAAGGAGTGAAACAGATCAGAGGGACTCAGCTCTGCCAGGGACAGTGGAGCAGGGTCAGACACTGTCACTGTTCAGTACTGTCACAGTATTGATAATGTTCCCGATAGGCCTTTCTTATGAGCACCCCTTTAATGCTTCATCTTTTTTCCTTTAAATAAGTTGGGATATTAGAAGCTGACTTGAGAGTTGGGCATGCTAGCACATACATTTGATTCTAGCACTTGGAAGGCAGAGGCAGGCGAGTCTCTGTGAGTTCAAGGCCATATAAGAAGAGAGAAGAGGAGGCGGGGGAGAAGTAGCAGCTGCTGAGTTGATTTGTCACTATATCTGGAAGTTATTGGACCCTTCCCTGCTGCTTTGCTGCCTTGAGCAGAGGCTGGTCAGGCCAAGCAGCCTGGCTACTCGGAATGCTCTAGGGACTCCTCAAGTAAGGAACACATCAATCACAGGGGCTTATTGAAGCACAGTGCTGGCCTCAGAAGGTGCTGTCTCAGGGATGAGTTTAGTTACTTATAAGAGTATGAACAACTTAAAATCAACTACATCACTGAAGACACAGTCTCTCTCCGGTAACCTTTAAGTGCATATATCTTCAGGGAGATGTGGGCCCTGGTGAGCCCCTCTCCCAGAAACCAACCATGTTCTGTCTACAAATCCTANAGGAGGAGCAAGGGCCCGGTGAACCTGTCCCCCACTGAGCCACTGTTACCTACCTGTGAATCCCTAGAAGGTGTGCCCCCCTCCCCCCAAGTACCTCCTTACCTCCATGATGCAAAATTAATGGGCCCAATCTTATGCAGATCTTCCTGGGTGATCACAACTAATGACAGTTCAGGAGGGCAACAGCTGTGCCATGGCGGAAGGACAGCACTCCAACAACAGCCAAGCACATGCTATCTTGGAAGCTGTAATAAATGGGGATACATCTGGCATTGGTAAAACCCTTGGTCCAAATCCCAGATCTGTCGGTTACTAGCTGTGTAGCCTGGGCTTAAGTTGCAGAATCTGTGTGCCTCAGTTTACTTGTTTGTGAAGCAGGCATAGCAGCAATTGCCCTTGTGAGGGGGATTGGGAGGGCAAAGTGAACGGACNCATGGCCTCACTGGTTGAATTGCAGTCTGCATTCATTACTGAGCAAGCGGTCAGCACAGTCCTTGCTCCTGCCAGGTCAGGATGAGAGTAGAGGAAACAGCCTTGAGTTTTCTCTGGCCTTAGGTAAGAAAGCTGGAAGTGCTGGTGCCTGGTGGCGCTCGTTCCCAGCAGTGACAGCATGAATCATGCTTGATGCAAGGTCTTGGAGTCTGAGCCTGCCTGCATCAGCGAAATTGAGATAGGAACGAGGCCATAAAAAGAATCAGTGCCCTCACCTAAGTACCTGATTGCAAATATTTGGCTTCAGCGGATCCTTCTGGCGTTTCCTCCAGGGAGAAACTTGGAGGTTGCTGTCTGGGATAAATCATACAGATGGAATAGCAACCCACTACCCTTTCCAGTCACTAATAAGACCCTAAAGCTTGGCCCCCTGGGGTAGGGGAAGTCAGAAGAAAGGAAGCAGCCATTTTTTTTTTAAAGTGCATGCTTCCCTGCGGTTGAGCCAGCTGGAATGTGGTCAACAGCCCCTGTCAGGGCCTGAGATAGCTCAGCCCTCCCTCTGTGCACCCACTGCATACTCCTAAGAGGTACAGAACATTGCTGCCTGAGCCTGCTGAGCCCGGCTCACGGCTGGCCCTCATCTCCCCCAGGAGATCTAAAGAGAACTTAATCCATATGTTTGGATTCCCTCACTCATCAAAATGCAATTTTCCAAGAGTCATTTGATCTCCAAGATGTTATGTGAGTGTCTTTTTATATTTTATATTTTCCTTTAGAAAAGAAAAGCTGATGGTTTGCCAAAAGAAAATGAACTCCAAACCCTCGGGGTCTGAATGCGGTTCAAGCATCAGGTCCCAGGGAGCCAGGCAGAGGATGTTGCTTAGCGTGGCCTTGAGTGTTCTGCCCAGAAGCCAGGTGAATCCAAGCAAAGTGAAGACAATTCTTTTACCTCTCTCCCCTCCCCTCTGGTAATTGAAAACTACTCAAACAGCTCTTAGGCACTCCATACTTTGTAAGAGCTGTCGCCTCTGCAAATGCTCCAGAGTGTTTTGGGAGGTGTGTTTTTTCTTCTTTAAGACAAGGTCTCATGTACCACAGGCTGGTCTTGAACTCACTTCTGATCTTACATGCACATTCAACATGCAGGGAATACAAGCATTTGCTACCATGCCTGTTTATACAGCTGGGGATTGAATTCAGGGCCTGCTGCACTTGTGCGTGCTAGGTAAATGCTCTACCGACTGAGCTATATCCTCACACTCATGGATNCTCGACATACAGTCGCCCTTTGCCTGGAGTCTTTACTCCTTCTTGTCCTTCCTCCCTGCTCTCCTTCCTTCCGCCTCTGCTCACTTCCTCCTCACCTTCCTTCTTTCCGTCACCAAACACTGAATGCTTACTATGCTGCAGCCATTGATGTGCTCTTGGGAATACACACCATCCCCACCCTGTCACACCTCCTGCTCCCTCTCCAGAGACCCTCGGGAATGAGCGTTATGGGATGTCCCTGCTGCTGGTGGCCAACACCACCATGCCAACAGAGAAGTGGGATTCTAGNTGTAGTTTAGCAGGTGGGTTTGTGTATGGGGGAAGGTGAGGGAGGAGTTAGGGTCGGCAGANGCGTGGCCAGCTCANGGGTGCCTCTCCCCCTCTTCTCCAGTGAGAGAGCAGAAGCTTGAAGAAGGTGAATTTGACTGAGCTTCTCCGGGGAAGGGACTGTANCCCGGGACTTTCCTGATCCTAAAGCTGATCCCGGAACTCTGCCTTCAACCCACTGTGTACCTCCTTTGGTCCCACGAGGGTCACACCCAGCACATGGCCCAGTGGCAAGTCTCACTGAAGCTTTTTAGGCTTTTTGGAGCCCATCTTTCCTTCACCCTTGATGGCATAACCCCTCAAAGAGTAAAGATACAGTGCAGCTTCTCAGTCTCTCTCTCCCCTCCCACCCTCTCCTCCCTCTCTCCTTCTCTCCTGCACCCCTCTC
>LZPO01066260.1:595246-607688 GCA_001675575.1 Neotoma lepida
TTATGGGTATGTATAAGTGCCTGCAGATGTATGGGTACCATGTGCATGTCTGGTGCCCACTGAGGTCCGAACTGGACTCCAGGGTGGTTGTGAACCACCATGTGGGGTGCTGGGAACCGAACCTAGGTCCTCTGTGAGAGCAGCAAGCACTCTTAAACTCTCCAGCCCCATCTCCACCTTATCTTTTGAGACAAGGTGTCTTACCAGACCTACAGCTCATCATTTAGCTGAAACTGGCTGGCCAGCAAGCCCCAAGGATCCCACTGTCCCATCTTCACAGTGCTGGGGGTCTTAGATGGCATGCACAAAGCCCTGTGTCCTGCTCTTTTGATGGCTCCCTGGGCCGTTTTGAAGTACATCCCTGGAAAGTCTCATTCTGACAGCGTTAGTATGCTCAGGGCAGAGGCCGGGTCTCAGTTCTTCTCCAGGCCCCCACATGAAGGAGAGAGTATCTGATAAATGCTGGCTGTAAGGATGAACGACAGTTACTCACCAGCTATCCTACGTCAGGAGCAGTCCCCAGGGGATGGATGAACGAATGAGATGAAGGAATGAGTGAACGGCCCACCCGTGTGCACGTGGGAGCCAAGGCTCTAGTGCAGCCTGCCCCTTGAGGTGACTGAAGAGGCTGAATATCCAGGTGACAGCAAGTCGCCCCAGTATTGGTCACAGCTCAGAAACCTGAGGGCTGGACTGTGTGGCCAAAGTGCTTCTCATTTAGAAGTGACTAGGAGAACCATAAAACTCATTTAGGCAGTGTCCCAGCAGTGTGGGGTTGAAGAGAAGGGGGGTAGGGGTGGGGTGGGTCGCTGGAACCTGCAGGGTCTGGACTCACAGACTTCCTAGTCCTGGAGATTCCTAGAGAACTGGAAAGTCCTCTCCCAGCTCCCCTGACAAGAATGAAAATATATGGTTTAATGACAACAGCTGATTCAATTTCAAACTAGTGGCTCCTGCCCACCTCCAAGAAGCTGCTGTGAGAACCCAGACTCTGTGGTTTTGAAAAGGTCTATTTTGTAGGGGAGGGGAAACTGGTCTTTGGTGAGACCCAGGCTCAGTATGAGGGTTTTGAATGGACTCAGGATAAGGTATTGATGCCTTTTTAATGTCTTCCCTAAATGGCATTAGCTATAATGAGCAGCCTCTGGGGTCTGAGTTAGGAGCCCGGGGTGTGGGGGAAGGATTTCAGAACGGAGTCCCCTGTGGAATTGGCCTCCACCAGCCACTGTCCTGACCTGCACTGCTTCAGGAAACCTCTGGCCACCATTGTTCTGCCTCCGTGGCCAGAGCTACCCGGGCCAGCCAGCGAGCAGGGAGGTCAGAGCTGCCTCAGCCCCAGCTGCCAGTTCCCTGGTTATCTGAATTGAAGAGGTCAGAGGTTAAGTGAGAGATCAGAGTACCCGGGTCAGAGAAAGCAAAACAAATCCCCAGGGCCTTGGCCTGTGCTTTCCAAGCGTGTAGGCCATGCCCTCTGCCACAGATGGGGGGATATTTTATATGCAGCCCTGTCCTTTTCTGTTACCATGTATGCTGATTGATTTTTGTACCCTCTTTAATTGAGTTAGAGGAATTTCATGGAGCAGGAAAAAAGGATTGGAGGGGCATTTGGATTTTGTTGGAGGGTCTACAGCTGTACATACAGCTGCGGCCTCAGTTTCACTGTGTTCAAAATGGCCAAGAGACGATCCGGTTGAGGGGCTCTGAGAACTTCCCACAATGACTCCGAAGCCGGAGGAGAGAGACTGTGATTGAGCAAAGAGGCCAACCTCAGAGCTTGATATTCTGTGTTTTCCTATGTTTTGTATTTTTAAAAACAAGGTCTCATATAGTCTAGGCTGGCCTCGAACTTGCTATACAGTCAAGGGTGAACCTGGACTTAGAATCTTCCTGCTTCTGCTTCCTGCATGCTAGGTTACAGGCATGTGACACTATGCCCTGTTTATGGAACACTATGGATGGAACCTAGGGCTCTGTGTGTGCTAGGCAGGCACTCCAGCAACTGAACTTACTCCCTAGCCCAGTATTCTGTGACGCTAACACACTACTTGTTTGTTGGTTCATTTAAGACAGGCTCTCAGGTAGCCCAGGCTGGCCTTGAACTCCTGAATCATCTGTCTGCAACCTACAGGCTTCTCAGATAGGACACCCTTGCAACATCTCTGGCAGACTCTTTACCTTGTGCAGTTCTAAGAGGGAAACAGTTCACGGAGGCAGCTGCTGAGGCAGTTTGTGTTATACTAGAGCTGGGAACATTCTACATCACCTTGTCTCTGGTACTGTCNAGAGGACGACCTTGGGTCTGTTTCTCCAGGCCTTCCCTTCCTTATCTGTTCTGTGGGAGTAGTGGGCCTTCTGTCCTTGTCTTGTCATTTGCAACTTAGTACTGGTATGCAGCNAGCACAGTCCAGGCATGCAATCTCAGCTGGTGTCCCAAAGAACTCCTTCATCCCTTGAGTATGTGGCTCTGTAATATGTGCCCTGTGCCATTCCCCAGAATTCCCCAGTGGCCATGGGGTTCACTTGCTTGGTTTTTATTTATACCTCCCCTACCCCAACTCCCCTATCATAGGCCAGCTGTATCCCTTCAATCCCAAACAAACTCCCTGCTCTTCCATCTATCTGGGTTGGCTCTTAGTGGCTTTAAGACAATAAGAAAAGGGATTGTTCTGGAGTTACTGTCGTGACTGAATGGTACAAAGTATCTAAAATGCCTGACACAGGTAAGTCCTCAAGTCAATAACTGTCATGGATAAACATTTACTTGAAAGAAACGCTGCTTTCCGAATAAGGACATGGGAGGTTAAGTAGTTCACACAGCACTCACTGCAAACATTCTTCCTCAAAGCAGAAATGCTCACCGGTCCTCACGAAGGAAGTGAGTGGGAGAGATAAGCAACACCTGACACAAGCAGTCACATCTATCGCCCTGTGTCCTAGGGTTTCTATTTCTGTGATGAAATGCTGTGACCAAAAACAACCCAGGGAGACGAGGGCAGGAACTCCAGCATAGCAGGAACCTGGAGGCAGGAACTAATGCAGTGGCCATCATGGCTTGCTCAGTCTGCTNTCTTATAGAATCCATGATCACCAGCCCAGGGTGGTACCACCCACAATGAACTGGGCCCTCCCACATCAGTCACTAAGTAAGAAAATGCTCAACAGGCTTGCCTTCCGCCTGATCTTACAGTGGCATTTTCTGAATTGAGGTTCCCTCCTCTCAAATGACTATAGCTTGTTTCAAGTTGTTAGCCAGCACTCCCTGGAAGGTGCCTGGCTTACAGCCCATTCTCGGGACCTTGTAGATAGCTAGTAAGCTCTCGACACACGGTGGTATACCTTCCTAACACTAAGCTGGAATGAAATGACTATTGGCACGTCTGAGTAACATTCATCCCTCTTGTTGGAACATCGGATTCTTCAGGGGAGGATGGGCTGTATCAGTTGAACACTGTATCCCCAGAACTGAGCACACAGTCTTGCATGTATGAAGTCTGAATAAGTGAGTCCTGAGTACTGGATGCATGCATGAAGAATGACAGGCAAATAGCTCCAGCCACTGAACACAGCTGGCTTTGCCCAGAATAAAGTCCCTGTGATGACACTGGTTTGGCCAGAGAGGAAGAGAAAGAAAGAGGAAAGAAGAGCTCTTGGATGCAGATGGCAGTGGGTCTCATATGCAGAGTTCGTTAGGAGCATGGGCTGTATTATGACATTCTTTGTAGATGTCTTTGAGCCTGGAAGACATCTTTGACATGGCAGAAGTCACGTTTGAGGAAGACTTTTCTGTCACTTTCCCTGGCTGCAGAGTGGAGTTTCTGTATCTCCTGTGTGTCGCCAGGCCTCTGTGAGCTTGTGCCAGCCAGTGCATTGCTGATGCAGAAAATGCCAGCTACTGATCCCTGGTTTTTCTTAATGTTTTGGGGTATCGTCTATCAGGGCTGGGATGTCATAGCTGCTTGAGGCAGCTGGTCACATTGTGTCCACTGTCAGTGGTAGAGCTGATGCTTAGCATATAAGAGGCCTTGGATTCAATCCTTGGCACAGGAAGGAAAAAAAGAAATTAAAAAAAAAAAGAAAGTCTGGACCCTCACACACGCGACTGATGGGAGTGAAAAAATGGCCGAAGCACCCTGGCAGGTGGAAACTACAGGGCTGTCTGTGGGGGACCTCCCAGGAAATAGACATGACAGAGACAACCAAGGAATCTCTTCCATGCCGTCCCAGTTTGGAAGGTGGAGTGGAAGGGGAGGGTCCACGTGAGCTGCTTTTGTTGGTTTCAATAAATACCTGTGGAATTAATAACGCTGAAGGAAACTGAGAAAGAAAAGGCTGGGGCCAGGTGCCAGAAAGCAGTCTGGCAGTTTCTCAAATCCTTAGTCATAAGCACAGAATCCAACCCCTCTCCTCCTAGGCACTCACCCAACAGAAAATCAAGTATATGTGTACACAAAGAGCTATGAGTAAATGTTCACAGCAGCCTGGTGTGTCATAGTCCTGAACTGGAAACAGCAGTGTCCATCAACCAATAGGCACGTAAACAGAATATAGGACATCTGTGTGTGGAAATACAGCTGAGGGATCACCATATTAGGTGATATAAAAAGAATAAGTATGCATGCTGGCAACAATACAAGACTGTAGAAAATGCTAACGAATCTATAGCAATAGGAAGCAGGTCTGTTTCCCAGGCAAGGCAGCTATAGTCATCTTGACTGTGGCTGTAGTTACATGGGTATGTAATGCATAAAAACCTTTTGTTTCTGTGTGTTGTGTTCTTTAAATATTGTAGAACATCATCTGCCAAATATAATAAATATTTAATTTAATAAAGCCACTCAAAAAACACCTTTGAGAAGGAGGTCATGATGGCTGCTCACATGGTGCCTGGGTTGTGATGTGAGCTAGCAANCTGAAGATCCTGGGGTCACTGCCACCATTTGAAACACTTGATAGGCATGTACTGAGACAGTGAGCCAAAAAGGTTTAGGAAACAGGTTTGAGGAAGCAAATGCATAGTGTGGTGAGTGTGTGTGTGCAGGCAGGGGTGTTCATGTGGGTTGTGTATGGATGTGGGTGTGAAGGCCAAAGGTCACCTCCTGCTGTCATATGTCAGGAGCCTTTCACTGTATTTTTTCAGACAACTTTCTCATTGGTCTGTGTGGAGCTTGCCAGCAATCCATTCACCTGTCCCTGACCGCGTTACAAGTGCATGCCACCTTGCCCAGCTTTTTAAAGTGGTTTCTGAGGATCTTATTCAGGTCCTCATGCTTGCACAGCAAGCTCTTTATTGACTGAGCCATCCCCTTATCCCTGTGTGTGTAACTTTAAGAGGAACGTGTGTTTCCCTGCCGGTCAGAGCCCTGGAGCTTGCTGTGTGGTCATAACTAATTGGGCTGATTGGCATCTGTAACTATTTTTAAATGTTTAGAAAAGTTCATTTATCCCTTTCAGAAGTGTCTAAGGATGTCGGTCTCAATGCACACATGCTGCTTGTTGTGTCAATGACCCACAATTTATTTAGGTTTCTTTGGTGACCCTCTTGGGGGGGTCAGGTTATCTGCAATGTTCTCCTGTATAAATCACAGCAGACAATTTGGTCAAGAGCAATTTGGCCAGAGGCAAATTGATTAAGCTGTCAGTGTGGTTGAAATGTTGAGTTCATCAATAATAAAACCTTTCAGTTANTATGTTTATACAAAGTTTTTATGTTCCAAGGGGAAATTTTTGCCTGGAATGATTTTTCCTTTTTGGCTTTTCTTTCTTTTTCTTTTCCCCAGTGATGTAGATCAAAACCAAGGCTTTGAAAATTAGGTGAGCACACTGCTGCTGAGCTACGTCCCCCAATCAGTTTGCCAACCTCTTACACACCTTCCAGCAAGCTCATCTTTGTTTTATCTCATTTTCTTTTAGGGTTTCCTCGGTTTTCAACATCACGGTATTTCTCTTCACTTATAACCTGTTTGGAATTAGATTAAGAAGAAACACACCTAAGCAACCGTCACTCAGAAGTTGGAAACAAACCCAACGTTCATTACTCCACATCTCGTCTAGAGTGCTCACGATTCATGGTACGCGTAACGGTGACTCTTGGTTCAGCATGCTAAATAAACCCTTTCAGGAGAGTGTGAGTAAACAAATAAAAGAATCTGCTACTGAAAATAAAGGGGGTTAGTGTCTGTGTTGGGAGGAGGTGTGGCTACCTGCGATTGAGCCCGGAGTCTTGGGCATGCTAGGCCAGGTGCTCTGCCACCGAGCCATACACCCAGCCCAGAATGAATTCTTTAGAGGTACAAACCAAGTTCCTACTTTTGTTGTTGGGTGGTTTTTGTTTTTCGAGACAGAGGTTCTCTGTACAGCCCTGGCTGTCCTGGAACTTGCTCTGTAGACCAGGCTGGCCTCAAACTCAAGAGATTCACCTGCCTCTGCTTCCCGAGAGCTGGAATCACCACCCAGCCAAGTTCCTACCCGTATTGCTACACAAAGAAATAGTAACAGCGACAGCTGACTTCGGAGCTCTCTAGCTCAGTGATGCTGTAGTGTTCTCTTCAACAGATAGCCTCCTGGGACAACACAGTCAGACAAAGTAACTCCCCAACCAAGTCACCTCTTCCCTCTCAGCTAAGCTGGGGTACCACTAAGCTGAGGTACCACTGTTTATCAGTGTGTTTTATTTTACTTTATTCTTTTTTGCAAGTAGGTAAGCTTCAAGATGACATTCTTTCTTTAAGTCTTTCACTTTCTGATAGCAGCTGGTCTGCAGAGAGCCTACTCCCTTACATCATCCCTAGGCTACCCAAACTAAGCCAAGATCTTGCACTTGGCTTTTCTAACACTAAGATACTGCATGGCTCTGCACACTGTGACTTCTTACAGCAACAAATGGTCACCCAATTTGTGGTAGTGCTCGTGTGAAACCCTCATTCAATTCTCAGCTCCAAAAAGAGAAATAATAATAATAATACTAACTTGTTAGTCAACAGTTATATTCCTAGATAGTCTTTGGCTGGAGGACATTAATGATTTATTTCTTTAATTTATTATGTATTTACTCATTACTTATGTATGTGTTCTTTTTTTTTAAGATTTATTTTTATTTATTATGTATACAGTATTCTGCCTGCATATATGCCTGCAGGCCAGAAGAGAGCACTAGATCTCATTATGAATGGTTGTGAGCCACCATGTGGTTGCTGGGAATTGAACTCAGGACCTCTGGAAGAGCAGCCAGTGCTCTTAACCTCTGAGCCATCTCTCTAGCCACCATGTGTGTGTTCTTATACATGCAGTTGCACATGTGTGGAGACCACACCTCCAGTGTTCCTCAGTGATGTCATCTCCCCAGTTTTTGAGGCAGGGTCTTGCACTGAGCTGGAGCTCACCCATTAGGCTTGAGTGACTGGCCAGCAGCTCCACCGACCCTCCTATTTCCATGTGCCCAGTCCTCGGACTACAAAGAGGAGCTGCCACACCATGCTTTTTTACATAGATTCTAGACACTGAACTCAGGTCCTTGTGTTCACACAGCAAGTACATTACCAGCTGAGACATTGCCTCAGACTTTGTTTGTTTGCTTATTTATTAGTGCTGGGGGTGAAAGCCAGGTTCCTCCACTTGCTGGGCAAGTGCTCCACCACTGAGTCTCATCTCCAGCCTTNATTATGAGTTCTCCCTTCATAGAGAAGTCTTTCTTTTTCAGGCAAACTAGGAAAACTAAAAAAATAAGAAAGGAAAGGGGANGTAAGGTGGCACTTGTCACACGTGCCAGACTACCTGAGTTTAATTCTCAGAATGCGTGTAAAAGGAGGAAAGAGATCAGCTCCTGAAATTGTTCTCTGACCTCCTGTACACACACACACACACACACACACACACACACACACACACACACTAATAATAATAATAATAATAACAAAATAAAAGAGCACAAGGTAGGAGAGACCACCAAGCTTCTACTAGAAAAGACCATTGGTAACCCGAGGGCGGATATCTTTTCTGACTTCTTTTCTCTTTGTATGTTATTATTCCCATCTTTTAACAAGGGACCAAACACCATTTAGCCAATGCCTTGCTGATAGACATAGCATGCTGCTTCCTCATAGCAAGCCAGGGTGTACTTGATTGGATGAAAGTAAGTTTCTCTATTATTATTGCACACGTTATTAAGTGGGGGAGGGGGATGNATGTGCTACAATGTGCCTGCAGAGATCAGATGATAACTTTACAGAATCACTTCTCTCCTTCCACTTTTTATGTGGGTTTCATCGAACTCAGACATTTTTAAAGTAGAGCAAATAAAATTTCAAAATCTCTAAAATTAATTGTATTCACTACTTGTCTCCTTGCTGTGACAAAATACCAGACAAGAGCAACTTCTGGAAGGAAGGTTTGTTTCTGCTCACAGCATGAGAGCAGTCCCTCATGGTGGGGAGCTGAGGCAGTGGGAGCTTGAATCGGTATTGTTATCCACAGTCAGCAAGCAATGGGCCTGTGTGGTAGCCATGCCTTTAATGCCCTGTACTCTACAGGCAGGGACTGGAGGAAGTGGAGTGAGAGAGACAAAGACAGAGACAAAGAGACAGAGATAGAAGACAGAGACAGAGAGAGAGGGAGGAAGAGAGAGAGACAGAAAGAGAGAGAGGAATTCTGGTGTTTAGCTTACTTTATTCTATTCAGTGAGGGACCCCAGCCTATAGAATGGTGCCACACAGTGAGCCTCCCAGTAGCTCACTGGGAATAGCTCTCACCTCTGTTCACTCAATCTAGAAACTCCCTTACAGGCATGCCCAGAGGCTTGTCTCCTGTGAGTTTCCAGATTCTGTTAAATTGACATTATAAGCCATCACAGCAGTTAAATGTTTTGTGTCAAACAACAACCACTAACCTACTCCACAGTGGACCAGAATTACCTGTACCAGGGATTGGCAAGATTATTTTTCACCAAATAAGGAGCTTTCATACCTATCATCTTTTGAACCAAATCAAATGAAGCCACCATAAGTGAGGCAATGAGAGGACATTCTTGTAATTAAATTTTTTTTTTTGCACACATCCAGAAAATATTTTCTTCAATTAAATTCTGAGAAGTGGAATTGCTGAGTCGAACAGTCTGCACTTTTAAAAGCCCAGATCTATAACTATCCCCTGGGATTTATTCCAATTCATGTTTATTAGATGTAAAGTTTCTGGGTACTTCCTGATTGTCAGAGTGCAAAGGCTAGAATAAGCTACACCCTTAGCTTCAGGGACTGCATGGTCTCCTGTGGCCTTTATGCTAAGCACAGTGAGCCAACTGGAGGTTTAGGGGGTTTGAGGATGGCAGATGCTGGGGATGAAGCCAGGGGCTCCTACATGCTAGGCAAGCACTCTGCTACTGAGCCACACCACCTAACTCCTTCTTAGTTTTTATTTTGAGATAGTGCCTTACTAATTTGTCCAGGCTGGCTTTGAACTCACTCTGAAGCCCAGGTAGGACTTGAACTTGGAATCTTCCTGTCTCAGCCTTCCTCCCGGTAGCTGGGCTGACAGGCCCGCATCACCACGTGAGGCTCAACAAACATTTGTTAAATGAACAAATGGATGAATACATTAGCCAAAGCTAAAGCGATGACAATTTAGTGTAACTAGCTCCGTGTTGTTGTTGTTTTTAATTGTAGAGCAACTTGCCAGAAACCAGGGAGTGGGCAGCTTTATAGACAAAAAATAAAAAGGCTGAAAAGGGAAGAAACCTGTAGATAGACCTGTAGAGTGGCTGTTTCAGAGCCTGTTTTCCTTATGAAGCAGCAGGAGACGGGCAATAAAAACATCAGGCTACTTCCAGGTAGATGCTGTTGACTAAGAGTTAAAGCCTGGGAACTTCATTATGGTGACAATTGACGCTGGCCTCTGGTTTATTTGGCTGTGTTCCCTCGTATTCTGCTTTCTCAGAGGGTAGGATAAACAGCATGGCTTCATCTTGGTGACATGGACCTTTAGTTATGATTGTGTTTTGATATTTAGCCTGGTCTTCTGGGGACTGGATTAGTTACTTCTCTGCTGCTGTGATAAAATGCCATGATCAGAAGCAACTTGAGAAATGAAATTTATTTTTCCTTATGATTCCCGAGGGTGAGTCCACAGTGGCAGGGACAGCATGGCAGCCAGTTGTGGGAACAGAAAACTGATGGATCACATCTTGCTGACATGCAGGGAACAGAAAAGGTGGACTGGAAGTTGGATGAGGCTATAAACTCGAAAGCCCATCCCCAGTGACTTCCTCCAGCAAGGCTCCTTGTCCTAAAGGTTCTGTGACCTCCCAAAACAGCACCACCAGTTGGGGACCAAGTGTTCAAATGCATGGGCCTCTGGGGACATTTCTCATCCACCCTGGGGACCTAGCAGAAGAATTTAGTCTAAGAGGAAGTCNAAGTCCTACAAAGTTGAAGCAATGGATGAATGTGCACGGACTGGATTTTGCTATACACCAAACCACTTTACTTGAGTCTTGAAACAACAAACAGGGGCCCAGGGATGGCTCAATTTGTAAAGTTCTTGCCTTGCAAGCGTGAAGGCCTAAATTCAATCCCCNGGTGTGTGGGGGTGCACGTTTATAATCTCAGTGCTGGGGAGTGCTCACTAACTAGCCAGTCTAGCCTAACCACGATCTACAGCCCAGTGTAAAACTGTCTCAAATGATGAGGTGGACAGGCCGGAGAGATGGCTCAGTAGGCAAAGGGGCTTGTCATCAAGACTGACAACCCAAGTTCAATCCCCTGGACACACATGGTGGAAGGAGAGAACTGACATGCACAAGTTGTCCTCTAACCTCTACACGTGTGCTAGGGCACATGCATCACACACACACACACACACACACACACACACACACACACACACACATACACACAAATAAATAAATAGCTGTAATAAGAAAGAATCCAAGGTGGACTTTGTTCCTGAAGAATGACACCTGAGGTTGTTCTTGGACCTGCATGTGCACACATAGGCACACACCTGTTTACACATGCATCATACGTACACACAAGCTATGAATAATTATTCTTCATGATCGGATGGTTGGTCAACAGGTTCTGGTCTGGCCTCTGTGAACTCTATGGTCATCTGGTGGTTCAGCTGGGGATGTACAATTCAATGTGGCCTTTCCCATGTCTACATCAAGTGGGCTGGCTCGGATCTGCTCCATGTGCCCTTTCATCCTCTAGGAGGCTAGCTCAGGCTTGCTCAAGCAGTGCACTTTTCCAAGGAGCAGCAACAAGGTCACTCAGCGACAAACACTCTTCACATCCCTGGGAGTCGCCTTTGCCGGTCTAATGCTGACCAAATCCAGTGTCACAGTGGAGGCCAGAACTGGTGGAGGAGGATGTGAGTGTTAGTTAGGGGTTGGTGTGGCATGCTAGCAGTCTGTACAGAACTGGATTGCTTCTGATTCTAAACTCACTGCCTGTGGCTGGCTATCTAAATGCTGGAATTGGACAGTTTGGACCCTGAACTTTTATACTAATATATGTTCAGCTGTCTTTGAAAAAATAACCCAATAGCTACAAAAACCATTTCTGGGGGAAGGCTGATCATGGCCAGGAATGCGTGATCATCACCTTTTTTGACCTTTTTCTGAACAAGTGTGGAGAATCATAACTCAGGGCTGCTGGGGCTGCGGGAGGCTTGTCTGCCCTGTCCTCACGCACTCAGATAAAGTTCAGTAACTCCCCTTTGCCCATCACAGCTGCTCAGGGCTCAGCGAGCCGCCATTTTCCCCCTTGCTCAGCACTTGTGAAGTGATTTAATGGCAAAGCCCTTAGCATGAATTAAACATCGCCCCAGGCTAGCACCTGGAGAGACCACCCGGGGAGACGGGAGTGCATTTCGTTAAGAAAGCTTTGTGCAAAGGGCTGGGGTGCCAGGGTAGGGCCCTTGTCTAGCCCAGGGTTGGAACCTAACCCTGAAAAGAAAAGGCTTTGTGCAGATTTTCAAAGAACAGTGGCTGAAATGATCCCCGCTNTGCCACTTCCAGCCCGGAAGTCTCTGCCTCCTGCAGGCACACATGCCTGTTGGAAATAGAAGAAAAGGCCTGGTGGAAATCTCTCGCATTCCTCACTGGAGAGGGCACTGAGGTTAATTTGGGAAATAGTTCTCTAATAGAAGCCAGATTTGGGGAAAGTTAGGCAACAGATTTAGAAGTCATGTCTCTGGTAGGAGCGAGAGGCACTCTGGGGATGGTGCCATGGTACAGGACCCCTGTGTGTGAAGGCTGGAGGGGTCATTTGGGCAAATAGGATGATCTTAATAGCTGCAATTTATTCTCCCTCTGGGGCTCTGCATTCAGAAGGCTGCCGAAGCAGCTGTTGATTTCACTGTAGCCGGCTGGACTCTGAGAAAGGTTTGGCTGGGGCTTTTTTTGGTTTTGATAGTCTCATCAGGAAAAGCATTCCCTGAAAACACAGATTCA
>LZPO01066260.1:632492-651055 GCA_001675575.1 Neotoma lepida
TCTCTCTCTCTCTCTCTTTGAGACGAGTTCTTACTATATAGTTGAGGCCAGCTGCAACTGGAGATCCTTCTGCATCTATCTTGAAAATGCTGGGTTATAAGTATGCACCCCCACCCCTTAGAAAAGCATGCAGTCTAACCAGCATATTCTTGGTGTGGCACACAGATGAGACTCTGAGCAGGAGGTGGTTTTTCAAGTGCTCAGCAATGTGTCTGTCTNTAGCCAGGCAAGGCTCTCNTGGGAAATACAAGGTGCAGGCTCATTGCCGTGCCAAGAAGGCACACCAGGGCCTTCATACAACAGAGAGGGGCTCTTTCATGCACCTTAATGTGCACAGCACCAGGCATTGACTAGAGGCTGCAGAAGAGAAAACTCTTGGGACAATTGGAAAAAGAGAAACAGCCGCCTCCCTCTTGAGGCTTCACAGTGATCATTGGTATACTGCATGGTAATGGTGTCACCTGAGGTCAGCTGCCAGGAAAGACTGCACNGGTGCCAATGAGCCACTCCCGCCAGGTCAGCGGGACAGTCAGCTCTGTTCTGAGGCTCAAGTTAAGCTCTGAAACCATGGAATCCCATGCTTAGGTGCTCCTGTTGAAAGTAACTGAGATGTTCAATGCTTAATCTTGAAAAGCCTCGCCACAGGGAAGGGTAGAGTGGAGTGGGGACAGGGAACATGCCTCAGTCAGTAAAGTGCTTATAGTGCGCACACAGAGTCTTCAGTTTTAGCCCCAGAATTCAATAAAAAAGGAAGCCAGGAATGGGGACCCTAGTTATAATNCCANTGCCTGAAGCCTTCTGGTCAACCTCTTAGCCTACTTTGGTGAGCTCCAGGCCAGTGAGAAACCCTGCCTCAAAAACAATATGGATGACACCTGACTTGTCCTATGATCTCTACATGCATGAACACATGGCTGCTCATGTGCCCTCATATATGCACATCTTCATTCACACACACACACACACACACACACACACACGTGAGTGGGGGAGTTGCTCAGCAGGTTGTGGTGCCTGCCACCAAACCTGATGACATGAGTTCAATCCCCTGAACCCACATAGTGGAAGGAGAAAACCAACTCCCCAGTTGTCCTCTGACCTTGCCTATGTGTCATGGTATGGGTGTGTCCACATACATACACACACAAAAAAAATAATTGAATAAAATAGTCTTTTTTAGCCAGGTGGTGGTGGCAAATGCCTTTAATGCCTGCACTTGGGAGGCAGAGACAGGTAGATGTTTGTGAGTTTAGGACCAGCCTGGTCTACAGAGTGAGTTCCAGGACAGCTAGGGCTGCACAGAGAAACCCTGTCTTGAAAAACCAATAAGTAAATCTTTTTNGAAGGAAGAACAAGTAGGGAGGCTGGTATGGAACTTGGCCTCATTGAGGGTTTGGTGTGGCTGCAGTAGAAGATCCAACATGCTGGGCAGGGCCAATGTCTCAATGACCCATGGGAGAAAGCAGCAGAGAAACCCAGGCTCTGCAGTAGCCCAGGCAGTCAGTCTTTTGAGTTTAGTTAGCTTTTAGAGAGTAGTGAGGACCTGAGTTCTAGAAGAGAAAAAGGGTGGAGACAAGAGCAAAGCAAGAGAGGTGATGGGTGTTGTGCCCATGAGATAGATGAAGCTTGGAACCAGAGTAATGTGAGTACTAGGAAGGATAATGGGGAATATTGTCACCTTGACAGGACTGAGAGTCACATAGGAGATGAAGCTCTAGGCATGTCTGTGAGGGAGTTTGTAGATTAGAAACCTTAATCTTTGGTAGCTCTATGCCACCGGCTGGGGTCCTGCACTGGAAAGCAGAAAGCTGGTTGAGAACCAGCATCCATTTCTCTCTGGTTTCTGCCTGCAGATGCAATGCGACCAGCAGCCTCACACCCCCTCTTCCCTGGCTTCTCATCATAATGGGCAGTGCCCATGAACTATGAGCCAGACTAAACCCTTCCTTCCTTCCACTGCTTTGTCAGGTGTTCAGTAACAGCAACAGTAACTTAACAACAGAACTGACGTGACCTCGTGAGTGTGTGTGTGTGTGTGTGTGTGTGTGTGTGTGTGTGTCCTCAGCTGCCGGAGAGGGCCATGGCAACTAAGTGGATGAGCGCAGCACTTCCTGTTGTCTACCTTTCAACATGACACTTCTGTGGTGATGTATTGTGAACCCTAATAAGATTTGCCTGAAGATCAGAGGACAGAGCCAGCCACTAGAGTAAACATAGAGTCCAGGCAGTGGTGGCACACACCTTTAATCCTAGTACTTGGGAGGCAGAGATCCATTTGGAGCTCTGTGAGTTTCAAATCCAGTTCAAGGCCACCCTGGATTACATGAGATTGATTCAGTCTAGGAGAGAAACAGAGCCAGGCAGTGGTGGCACACACCTTCAACCCCAATATTTGAGATCTCACACCTTTAATCCCAGTATGTGGGAAGTCACACACCTTCAATCCCAGCAATAGGAAGTAATATGGTGAGCAGAGAAAGGTATATAAGGCCTGAGGAGACAGAAACTAAGGCTTTTTCAGGCTGAAGAGTCCTAGAGGTAAGACATGGATTGTTTCTTTGTCTCTCTGATATTCAGGCAGATTTTATTAAGGTATACAATATATCANCACACACTTCCTGTTGTCCACCTTTCAGCATGGCACTCTCTGTTGTCCGCCTTTGGATAGAACTGTTTCAACTCCTATCCAGGTTGGATTTCATTATGGAGTAAAATGGACCAGGAATGATGCTCACACAAGCTCTACAAGGCTAGAGGAGAGAGGTTCTGGACAGATCTAGATGTGAGAGCAGTTTCCATAGCCTGGTGGGATGCAGCCCTGCCCAGGGTCACACAAGCGATGGTGCCTAGTCATTCCAAGCCAAGCTTAACTTTTGCTCCGTCATAACCCAAATTACTCAGCCTGTGATGTGGGAACTTGAGAGCCTGTCTTGTCAGCCTGTCAAGGGTGACTGATGTTTTCAAAGTCGGGCAAACTCTATGGAATTACAATTGGCATTCATTTTCCTGTCTTGAGTGGGAGTGACCACAGCTGTTTGAATGATAAATAATAAATGGAGCTAATTAGCAAAATAACCTCCACAAAGGAGAAGAAGTAGAGAGAAAAGAATCAAAAAGGCATTTAATATGGAAGAGTGCTGTTCTCTGGATCCTGGCTGAGCAGGGGCCAGCTCCTCTGGCAAAGGAAGATAAGGATCGCAGAGTGGCCTACAAGCTAAATGGAAATCGATAATGTTGTCTCTAAAAATAAAGAAGTTACTGGGATACGTAAATAGAAGCCTGGTGTGCCTAAAGCATGAGGTCATCCATCAGCCTGAGCCTGGAGTCTGTATGGAGAAGGGGAGACATGCCCTTGGAATTGAGCCTGTCAAGGAGCTGAGGCTAGAAGGGGGAATGGCGGATGACATCCCTCGACACATTTTGCAGATGGGAATACTGAGGCCATTGTTAACTCAATAATGAATTAACAACGATGGCAGAGCAGAGACCAGGCACAGAGCATTGCAATAGTCATTCCAAGGTCTGTTCACTGTCATGATGTCAAAAGAAGTTCTGGTTAGGGGCTGCGGAGGTGCCTTAGTCAGCAAGTGTCTGAAACAGAAGCGTAAGAACCCGGTGGGACTGAGAGGGTCTGCAATCCCAGCACCGTGGGTGCAGAGATGAGCACACCCCTGGGGCTTGTGAGCCAGCTGGTCAGTAAAATCAATGAGTCAAAGGTTCTGCAAGAGAGAGACACTGTCTGGAAAACTGAGGTGAGGAGTAATGGAGGAAGATATCTGACATCAACCTCGGGCTCCACAGTCACACACAAGTGTGTGAATGAATATGTACACACATATACCATAACACATACTATTAAATTAAAAAATAGGAAATACCAATTAGGAGCAACAATTATTACAATGCCTGTAAGCAAAACAGCAATTTTCTGTCACTATCTGGCGCTCAGTCTCCACAAATACATATTTCTGTGGGTAATTTTTTTAAATCAAGGTCTAAATTTCAACATCTGGGTATGGNNGCACAGGCCTCCGGTGCTGAGGCAGGAGGATCCCTGAGAGTTTGAGGTCAGCCTGGGATACTTAGTGAGACTTTGTCTCAAAACAAAATAAAACAGAACAGAACAGAAGATGGGAACTTCTCTCCCTACCCCCAAGGGTATTTGGTATCTAAGTCTCTGGGATCATTTTAGTCTGTAACAGTTTTACTCTGTCTTGTCCATGTGATGCTGATATAACAAAAGAGGCTGGCCAATTTATAAAGGACAAAATGGATTTCTACCCAGATGGGAAAAGCCAGTGAGTTTAACGCCTGGTGAAGGTAGCTCTGCCTCTAAGACAGTGTCTAAAAGCTGCATCCTCCAGGAGGGAAGACTTGTGATATCACATGGCAAAATCAGAAGAACTAAAAGGGACAAAGTCCTTCTACCAGGCCCCTTTGTAGGGGTGAGGTAACCCCCAAAGGTCTCCATTCTCAGTACTGTCTCAATAAGGCTGAAGTTTCAGTCCAAAATTTTGGAGAGGACAAAGACACACCCTCAATTTTTTAAAAATACCATCCATTTGCTGACAAAAGGGAACCTAAGTCTTCTGTCCTGTGAACTGAGCAGACACAACCCTGTGATTTTTGAGACCAGCCCTCTGTTCCCCACATTCCCTATCTGCAAGCTCCAAGGCATGATGGAATTGGGGTTCAGGAGCAGGAGTGTTGTGACTTTGTGTCTTATCAGGAGACGTGTGATGGCTGCTGTAGCTGTCTCCAGTGCCCACTGTAGTATTTAAAGACAAAACGACTCACTGCTGTACACATTTGTCCAGACCCGTAAAGTGAACTGAACTGTAACCCACCAGCTTTGGGTGGCAGTGCTGTGGCCCTCTGGGGTGGGGTGTTGAGAACAAGAAGGCTGGACTGTGTGGGGGAAAGGTGTCTGGAAATCTATATGCTTTGTATTCAATTTTGTGGGGAATGCAAAATGGTTCTAAAAACTAAAATCTGTTTTTAAAAAGTTAAACAAGAGCTTTTAATGGTTTGAGACTGGGAAAGGTGGTGGGGAGAGGAGAGATGGAATGTGCATAGTGGCAGATGGTTGTCAAAGCTGGCCTCNGACTAAATGGGTTCTTGCTACTATTATCTTGTGAAATACATGTGGAAGTTCCCGTACTAAAAAGGCAGCTAGAGAAAACATAACTAGGCATGCACTGAAGAAGACAGATTGGATAGTTAGCTGCTGCCTCTAACACAGAGTTCATCCACACCCAGCCCAGTGCTACATTCATGTTTATACCTCGAAGAATCTCAGCTTTCTGCAGGAGAGCTCACACAAGGGTGGAGGCTGGCTCCAGGCAGGCCTGGGTAGCCCTGGAAAACAGCTGGAAGCCCTGCCCGTCAGTCGCCTTGCCTGTCACCCTGCCACAGAAGCCATCTGCTGTGCTGAGGTTTTATGGCACGACCCATTCAAGCTTTCAGTAAAAACATGCTCAATAAACATGTCTTGCTTTCTAGACTGTCTTTGATCTTTGCAAGGATTCCAGGGGAATGAATAGCTTCCCCCACACTTTCCACATGGTTGAGAGGCTGAGGCCTCAACTGCCCTAGGGCACTGAGGGTGGCTTAGGTCTGTGGAGCACCCTGTCCACATTCCAAACCCTCCAGGCCTAGTACCAGGCATTAGCTACTTGTCCTCTCTCCAGGGTGGTGGAAGTTAAGCAGAAATCTGTCATTGAAGGACAGCTTACTGGAAGCAGTGAAGCAACACCAGATACTGGAGAAACACTGCCAATGGGGATGGCCTGTCCATGTCTCCTTTTAATTTGAAGCACCTGGAGTGAGCCAGGCAGGGTGGTACACACACACACACACACACACACACACACACACACACACACTATCCTGGCACTTAGAGAATAGAGACTAGAGGGTCAGAAGTTTAAGGTTCTCCTTAATTACATAACAAGTTCAAGGTCAGCCTGGTTACAGGAATCCCTGACACAAAGTAAACCAAGAAAAAAGCAAACAACAAAAGAAAAGCTAAGACCCTCCTGGGATGCAGGTTAAAAAGTATAGTCCAGGGGTGATCTACACTGTATGTACACCATGATTCCCACAAGTTCAGAGGGCTCAACAATACCAATGCCTCTTGGGACTGAACACGGGCTGAGAAGGAGCAGAGTTGCAGAAATCAAGCTGAGAAAGTTATCTTAAAGTTCNACTGGTTACTTTTGGGAACAGAACAGCATGTCTAGGGAACATTGAAGACACCAACACATTTAGAGGAGGGAGGGTCCTGTGAGGACACCGCAGCCTCCACAGGGCCAGGTCATCCTGTAACACGGGAGCTGATCTTGCCCNTGGCCTCTGCTGACTGTGCACTGGACCAGAACTTTAGACTGTCAGCCCTTAGTGGCATCTTCCTTGAGATGCCTGGACCGTGAAGTACAGGATGAAGTGAGTGTGCAGGCTGAAGCATAAGAGATAATGAGGCAGAGATCCAAGTAAACTTGCTTGTGCATGTGCAGAGGCTGCAAGGGTAGAAATTAGGAATGCTGGGGGCTGGTGTGTGGTATGCTGCTATTGGCAATTCATCTCAGCAAGTATAGAGCTTCACCATCTGATTGCCAAGACCACTTCTGAGAGACTGCCTCACTTATAACCAAAACCAAAACAATCCNTGCTAGCTCTCTTCACTGGACCCATGGCATTCTGGACTAGTTCTGTTCTTACCATAGCCACATATATAACTTATGTACAAACAAACCAGCCAACACCAAAACAAAACAAAACATGAAACATTTATTTTGCTGACTCCGTTGAAGAATTAAAATAAATATATATCTAAAAATCTAGAACCATGTGTTTCTGGGCACCACAACTAGAATTTCTTGTGGGCTTATGATCAATGCAACCCAAGTTAGTGACAGCCTAGAACAGAAGTGTTATAAAAGGTATCAGTTGAAGAGAAGAGGAGATGAGGGGAAGGGGTGGGAGGAAGATTGTAGAGGGGACTGAGAAAAGAGGGAAGAGAGGAAACTGGGTGGAAAGAGTGAAATGAGAGAATGAAGAGAAGTTAGCTAAATAGTGCTCTCCTCACCCCAAATGCATGTTTGCTCAGAACCTCAGTGTCAATCTGCAGAGGAACCTGAGTGAAGGCTCTAGAGGAAAGAGGGTCCTGCATTTCAGGTGGCCCTGAATGTACGTTCTTATGCATAAAAGAAGAGAGGAAATAGGCACAGAGACCTGAGGTCCACGAGAAGGCAGAGCAGGGATGTGTCTGACAGCTGAGGAAGCATGGATGCTTCGGGCATAGAGGCTAGGAGAGCAAACGGTGCGGGGATAGAGGGTTCCTTCTCTGAGTCCCAGGGACCATCCTTGGCTAGGCCGTCAGTCCTCCAGAAACACGAAAGAAAGGATTCCTTTGTTTCTAGTGGCTATATGTCTAATGTTTGTGTTGGATGCTCTTGGAAATTCAGTATGCCAGGGGAGAGAGGGAACATGGAGGATGGGACAGGAAGGAAAACCAGAACAGAAAAAGAAGAGAGCTGAAGAAGCCATGTGTGTGCCTTTCTTATCACTGTGACAACATTCTTGACAAAGGCAACTTAAGAAGGGTTTCTTGTGGCTCACAGTCTGAGGNTGCAGTCCATCATGGTGGGGAAGGCATGGTGGCAGGAACATGAGGCAGCTGCTCTCAGTCAGGAAGCAGAGAGAGATGGAGGCCTCTGCTCAGCTCCCTTCCTCCTTTGTCCTCAGTCAGGGACCCTGGCCAGTGGAATGGTGTCCCCCACATTCAGGATGGCTCTTCCCACTCAGTTAAAACCTTTCTAGAAGGCCAGGAAGTGGTGATTCACGTCTTTAATCCCAGCACTCAGAAGACAGAGGCAGGCAGATCTCTGTGAGTTCGAGGCCAGCCTGGTCTACAGAGTGAATTCCAGGGCAGTTAGGGCTGTTACACAGAGAAATCCTGTCTTGAAACAAACAAACAAACAAACAAAAAACAAAAAAAAACTTTCTGGAAACATTCTCACACAGACAGAAATGTGTCTCCTAGGTGATTTCAAGTGCAGTTGAATTGACAAGGTTAACTATCACACAGTNATCTTCCCTCCCTGCCCCTGTGTCCCNGGATGTCCTGTTTCATCTCCATTGCACACCTGCTTGGTGACATTGTCTCTCCACCTCTACCACATTTTTCCTGAAGTGAGTCTGCACCGCATACCCTGCCCTAGCAGGTTTCCTAGAGAAGGTGTGAAGACGAAGCTGTGTGCTGTTTACCTGAGCAGCTCTCGGCTGCTNCGGGAAATAGGAGCAGGGGCAGNTGGGGGTCAGCAGTGGCCAGGGGTCCCTGTGCAGGGCCACTGTAGCAAGCTGTGCACACGAGACACTTGGGGAGGCTGTAATGATTCTGGCAGGAGTGAAGACATTCTGAGTGTCTGAGAGAGCTAGTTGTGCTTCCATTGGGTATGAGACTGTTAAGCAATGGTTTTTCCTCCATGGAATTAGAATTTCCCCCAGTTACATCATGCTGAGAGAAGGGAAAGGCTTGCCTCTTGGGAAGAGGTTTCACACATTTGAGACAACTTATGAGATGACATTAGAGCTGAGACAATGAGGGACAAAGATGGGTGGGACCACACCTGGGCTTCTTAACTGTCCCTACCTCTTACCCTCTNTTTAAACCCAAACCTCATGTCAGTACCCCTAGGTGGACTTGGGGCGGGGCACTAGACTCTTTTAACNGTTCCTTTCCCCCACTGTGGCCACACTGAATGAATCTCCTTTCTCTGCTTTTCACTGACTTCTTGTGCTGGCTAATTTTTATTGTCAACTTGACACAAACCTGGGGAGAGGGATGTCAGTTGAAGAATTGCCTTGATCAGATTGGCCTGTGGCCCTGTCTTTGAGAGACTGTCTTGATTGATGATTGATGTGGGAAGGCCCATCCCACTTGCAGGCAGCAACATCCCTAAGCAGGTGGTTCTGGGCTATATGAAAAAGCTAGCTGANTNTGGGCCACAGAGCGCAGCAGAGAGTGAGCCAAGAAGCAGCTTCCTTGCACTGTTTCTGCTTCTGTTCCCACTGGATTTCCTGTCCTGACTTCCCTCTATGGTNGACTGTGACCGGGGAGTGCACACCGCCGTAAGCCCTTGCCTTTCCTCAGTTGCTTTTGGTCATGGTCTGTATCAGCACAATAGAAAGCAAATGAGATCACTTGTCTCCATTTGGCCTATGGAGAGCGAGTGGCCGAGCCTAGCTTGTTAGGGCTTAGGGTTCAGGCTCTGACCTCAACAACTCCAGTTACAAGATGAGTGGGTGACACCCCGCTCATCACCCCCCACTTCCCTTCACTTCATCCCAGTGGTAGGATGGCTCCCAAGATTCTCCCCAAGTCACCTGTATCCTACTACACAGCCCCACCTCTGTAGCTGGAACCCTTGGGCTCAGAGGTGTGGCTAGGTGGCAGCTCTGACTCTCCCTACCTTCCAGAATGCTTCAGTACATAAACATTCAGGGGTGTTCTTATAAAAAAAAACTAAACNAAATCAATGACAGCAACAAAACCCACCTCCCTATATATAGAGCTGTTTTTTGTTTTGTTAAGAATTATAGTTAGGACTTTTGCTGTGGTTTTAAGACAAGTTTCACTATGTAACCCAGACTGCCTCAAATTCATAATCCTGCCTCTGTCTCCTGGGTGCTAGAATTGTAGATATGTACCACCACACTTAGCTATAGCTAGTATTTGTGAAAAGCCTTCCATATGNCAGACACTATGCTAAGTGCTCTGAAGGCACTGTCCTCATGGATTCTCCCATCACCCCTTGGAGCACGAGTTGCAGTGTCATTAGAAGGAGTGACAGGCACATAAGAGTGAGGAACCTGGGGAGGGAAGGAGAGATGGGGGGTGGGGTGAGGGAAAGGGAAGCTCTGGAGGTCTCCATGCTCTGCAGGAACTTATTGTTCTGCCCCCTTTTGTCTCCCCCATATATTCTCATCCAATCTGGATTGAGCTTTTCCAGGATACCCCAGTCTTCCTAAGTCTTTGACCTCCACCCCCCCACACCCCTGCCCTGTCAGGGCTGCACGAGTCATGTGATTTTCCACAAGCAGTTTAAGTTTATGAAACCAGGTTGGGCCCTGCAGGCAGAAGCCGTTCTCCTTGCAGGATGCAGGCCTCCAGTCCTTACCTGACAGACAACTCAATATTGACATCCACCCACAAAGCCACATTTACCACCTGCATCGTTTACTGTGTGACAGTCATCTCTTACTCGGTCTTCAGAGGCACAGTGCCCTGTTGTTCTGGGATGCCTGCTTAGGTGCCTTCAATTAAAGCAGGAAATGACTGCTGTGGGAGGAGAGAGGAGGCTGTGGCCTAGAAAGGATGAGAAGCTCTGGGGTGGGGAGACCCTGCCAGGGAAATGGTTGAACAGATGTTAGTGGCTAATGTTTTTATGCTCTGTTTATGGGCCTCATGTTTGTCTACACAAATGTTACCAGTTACACCTTGAAAACAATGAACTTTACCTCCCAGAGTTGGTGACAATCTCAGACACAGATATTTGACAACCTTCTGTATAGAAAGTGTCCAAAAGGGGCCTGAGGTAGTGAGTCTCTGATATTACTCAGTCAAGGGAGCTCAGTTGGGGACCAAGCCGAGACCCTGAAAATCCTAAAAGAGAAAAGATGGAGAAGGGGGTGCAGTGGGAGGAAGGGAGATACAGGTAATTGGTAAATTCATGGGAAACGTAGCATCATGTGAATCCTGGTCCAAAGCAGTCTCAAGAAGCTACAGTCAAGGCTCTTAAAAGTCTCTTTGTTTGTCACTCCACGTGGCCTGCACAGTCTGGGCTAAGGGTTTCTGCTACACAAGAGTGAGTGGTCCTTGAGTGTTCCAGACNGGGATAGACGTGAGCACTGAAGTGAGCACATTCCACCTGGAATGGTCAGAAGGATGACAGAGGAGTCGAGTGCTGGTNGAGCCCCCAAGAAGACAGACCACCTCACCCTATTGGAAGGGAAGTGCTTATCAGAGAGATAATATGCAGACTGAGTCCCAGAGTTAGCCTGGTCTAACATATCCCAGACAGAGTAGACAAGAAGTTCAAAAGTCCAGAAATTGATGAGGAGAGAAGGCATGCCTTTGGGGAGTGTAGACATCCTGGGTAGCTGGAATACAACCTTAAATATCTATTGGGAAGGAAGTAACCTTAACTAAGCAGCCCTGATTAAGCTTGGTCCAGTCCATCACCACTGTCTTGGCTCCAGTCTCTCCTGCACGGGCCTCCATCAAATCATCAAACCTGTTTTCCAGAACACAGATTCCTCCCTGGGCTCACACCAGGCTTCAGCCTTTTTCTTCTCCTAGTGTGTGATTTCCAGGGGAAAATTCCAATTCCTCAGGGTGTACTTTCTCAAAAGTTCGATAGTCAAGGTGGAGGAGTGACCCAAGGGACTTTTTAGGATATTTTTTTNCCCACCAGGACTGTTACAAAAAGGCCTTCTCTGCCTTGGTCAGGCATTCAGTTACTGTCCTAGAAGTAATGGAAAGCCACTGGGAGCGAATAATGTTATTTCACATCAGGTTTGCTTTTTGGAAGAAGCATGGTGGCTGTTGTACCTATGCAAACAGATGGTTGATCCCAGTGAGCAACACTGACCGCCTGTGTAGAACTCCCTTCACCCTTCTATGAAGACCTTTTGTTTTGTCTAACTACCAAGAAGCCTGTTACTTAATTCCCTAGTTACTCTAACAAAATACAAGAAGCTGGACAATTTATATTGGGAAAAAAAGTTTCTCACAGTTCTGGAGTGCAGACCAGGGTGTTAGCAGGTTTGGGGTCTGGTGAAGGCTATGTCTCTGCCTTCAAGATGGTACACTGCTATTGTGTCCTGCAGAGGGGACACATGGATGACAGGATGGAAGGACACAGAACTAGTCCTTGCTTCCTGTCTCTGCCTTTCCATCCCCTAGNAGTTACCTCTAAGGTAGAAGCTTTTCCTAGCCCTTCTCTGAAGTCCTAGTCATAAAGGCTCTCTCTGGGGACATCACCACCTCCTAGAGAGGCCACTTTCTAAGAGGACTACATTGGTGAGTACATTTCAACTTGAAGGAGGGGCTCAGGGGACATATTCAGATCATATCAACAACCAAATCTGAAAGACAAACATCCTGGTCATCCAGGAACTGTGGCATGACAGTCCTCTGAGGTACAGGAGCTTCCCTGCAGGATCTGGCCTGGAGCCCCCTTTGATGAGAAACTCAAACAGTATTGGTTGACAAGCTTCCACCTCCAGCTAGCTATGGTTTTCTTTAATTTCTGGCAGTGTAATGGAGCAGAGACGTAAGACTCCTGCTCACATAGAACATTCCCCAACTCCTGAAACCTGAAACGCTTAAGTGTCCAGTTGATTTGCAGCCAGCATTCAATGGCTTTTGGCTGGTGAAAGTCTCACTTCTCAAAATGGAAATTGNGTTGCCAATAGTTATCCATAGAGAATTGGATGTGGCTCCTTGAGGGTACCATCATCCACAGACACTCTGATCCCTTTAACAGTTTCCTGTGTGAGCATCACCTGTACACATCCTCCACCATGCCGTGAGTTGCTTCTGGATGATGCGTAATACCATTCAAATGCTGTTAGTCATTGCTGTATGAAACTGTCCAGAGAGAACAGCAGAATTCTCTACAAGTTCAGTAGAGACATGGTTTTCTTCTGAATATTTTCCATCCAATGTTGGTTGAATCTGAGGTTGTGAAGCCTATGGCTATGGAGGGCTGATGGTGTATCTATTTCTTTGCTTGGATATTATTAAAGAATGGGGTTCCTATAGGGAGAAATAGGTGCAAGGGCTCTGCCCTCTCCCTAGGAGTGCTGATTCAGGAGGTATATCAGTCAGCTTCTGTTTAGTTATGTTACAGTAACAAAAATCTCCCCAAATTTCAGTGGCTTATCATAAACTCACGTTGCATGCTTTGTTATCAGGCAGGAGGATCAGCCTCCATGGGGACTCTCTTTCTCTCTCTCTCTCTCTCTCTCTCTGTGTGTGTGTGTGTGTGTGTGTGTGTGTGTGTGTGTGTGTAGGGGCCAGAGGTTGATGTCAGATATTTTTCTCAATTACTCTCCACCGTATTTTTTGAGACAGGGTCTCTCATGGAACCTGGAAACCCCTAGACTGGCCACACACCTGTCCCAGCCTGTCCCCAGTNCTGTGATTACAGGTACACATTCTGTGCCTGGCTTTTGCTTGGGTGTTAGACATCTGTACTCANGTCCTCAAGTACCTTACCAACTGAATTATCACCCCAGCCCCAGGGACAGTAATTCCTGTATCAAAGATCTATGGTCATTTTATAGGAAAGAAAGTGAGAAAGATTGGGAACCGTGGCACAGTACAAGGAGGTTGGGGGAGTGGGGGTAGGGAGCAGAGTCTTCCAGGTCTTCAGGCCACACTTTAAAGACCCTTGTGCTACTGTGTGTGAGGATAAGGGAAGACATGGCGTCTCCAGGTGCAGAATCCGGCCATTTCCTGCTCTTTCTGACACCTCTGTGTTTGCCTTCAGCACTCCTTTGCTCCTTTGACCTCTCAGAAGCTGTCAGGGCCAGCCTGTTTCACATTTGTGCCCTGAGTCTCAGATCTTTTCCCCATACCTCCAGCTCTGTTTTCTGCTAAGTAGCACAAATTATCTGGTCTCAAAACTAATGCATGGAAATAGGCATTCCGTGTTCGCCCTGCCTGAGGAGGTATTTGCATTTTAACCAGACTGCTTCCTGACCCAGAACCTGCTGCAAAGGAGACTGTCAGGCACCTAACAGTGGTAATGGATGTAATGTGAGAGCCCTGAGCTGTGGTTCTTCACTCCCTCCCTGCAGCTTATCTCTGACCCTGGATTTGCACCTGATGTTTTTAAAGGTCTGTTCATGTCTGTCTCTCTTGCTCAAGTCAGAGGCCCTTCATGGCTGTGACCTCCACAACAGAAAAATGTTGATGAATGAATTCAAGCTATCTGGGTATTATAGCAGCAACCCACTCTTGAAGCATTTAAATTAAAAAAAAAAAAAAAGCTTTTCTTTATTTCTTTCAAAACAAGGATTTCACAGAGCCCAGGGTGGCCTCAAACTCACCATGGAGCCAAGGATGAGCTCAAACGTCTGGTCCTCCTGCCTCCACCTCTTAAATGCTGGAGGTAGAGGTGAACACCACTATGCTCAGTTTGTGCAGTGCTGGGAATCGAACCCAGGACTTCGTTGATACTAGCCAAGCACTCTACCAGCTGAGCTACATACCCAGTCCCTTTGAAATGTGTTAAAATTGAGATGTTTATTTTTGGTCTTTGCCGACCAGGACCCTTGATACTGAGCTGGTAAAAGTGGCCTTTTGGCTACAGTAGGACTGATCTGGAATTTGTTACTTGATGACATTCCTCCCTCTAGGAGAGAAATCAGAAGGAAAAACAAAACAAATTTTTAACTGAAACTTCATTTAGCTAGCTAGAATTGACCAGTAAAATAGTGAATATCAGGCTGGGATTCAGCTCAGTTGGCAGAGTGCTTGCCTAACATACATAAGGCCCTGGGTACAATCCCCAGCACCACATAAACTGTGTGAGATGATGTTTTCCCAGAACTCAAGAGGCAGAGGCAGAAGGATCAGAAATTCAAGGTCATCCTTAGCCAAATAGAGAGTTTGAGGCCACCCTGGAATACATGAGATTTTGTCTCAAAAAAAAAAATTGAAATTAAAATGGTGGTTGTAAAACATTGAAATTCAGAAGATTAATACCAAAAAAAGGTAAAACACTTAATTGTACTTAAATTTCTCATTAGTTCTGCATTTATTCATTTATATTGACAATAAGCTAAGAGATAGAACTTCAGATAAATTAAATATGTATTAAAATTAAATTATTGTTCTTTAGTATTTAATTATTAAAGCCTATTTCCTTTTGCTTGTTATACGTGGTGGCTAGAAAATTAAACATTGTATACTGTGGTCTGTTTTCTATTCTGTGAGGCACAGTGATGTTGGAGAACTCTAACAGCTTCTCCGTCACACCTGTGGGATGTTCTCACTTCCAAGGATCAGTTCCTTTGGGAGTGGACCTGGAGATTTATCTCAAGAGCAGAGGAGTACATGACAGAGTGCTCCTTCTCTGTCTTCGTTCTCTCCAGTAAGGTCTTTTTGATCCAGTTTGTCTGATGGGGGATGAAATCTACTAACACACCTCAGGGATTCCACCCACATGAGCCGCAGCTTCATTTCTGTCAGCCCAAGGGTGGGGGCGAAGGTTCTTTGTGGTTCTAGTTGGCTGAGCAGGACTTCCTCATAAGTCTGTCCTTACCCCATGAGGTAGTGGTTTGAATGAAAATGGCCTCCATAGGCTCACAGGGAGTGGCACCACTGGGAGGTGTGGCCTTGTTGGAGGATGTGTATCACTGGGAGTGGGCTTTGAGGTTTCAGATGCCCAAGCCAGGCCCAGTGGCCTTCTCTCTTCCTGTTGCCTGCTGATCCAAATATACAACTCTTAGCTGCTTCTCCAGCACCATGTCTGCCTGCCCACCATCATACTTCCTACCATGATGGTAATAGACTAAATCTCTGAACTGTAAGCCAGCCCCAATTAAATGTTTTCTTTTATAAGAGTTTCCAAGGTCATGGTGTCTCTTTACAGCAATAAAACCATAAGACACTCCTGAATGCCATCAGAAAGGGGATTGGCAGTCATGAAGAAGATGGAGGAAGCAAAATATGGGAATGAGACAGTCTTCAGGAAAGCAGGAGTCTTAGGCAGGGTCTTGGAGAACAGAGCACATAGAGCCTTCATTGGGGCTTCCCTGGGGGACAGGTATGTGTAGAATCTTGATCTGGGTCCTGGTCGTGTGGTGTGGCCACTCTGAGTGGTTTATCAAACTGCACACTTATTGTCTCTTCTCTTTGCCTATGTGTATCACACTTCATTGAAAATTGTACATAGGCAAACAGAGAGGGAGGAGCTGAGCAACAGCTGAAGAGTGGTCAAGAGTGTGCCCTGCTCTTCTAGAGGACCTGGGTTCCCAGCACCCACATGGCAGCTCTCAACTGTCTGTAACTCCAATTCCAGGGGATCCAGTACCCTCTTCTTCTGGCCTCCTCAAGCACTACACACATATGGTGCACATACGTACATGCAGGCAAACACTCATATACATAAAGTAAAAATATGTGAATGTTTTTTCAAAAAAAAAAAGAATATGTGTGGGAGTCATTTAAAAAGGGAGAAATTTTCATGCTCTATAAAAACCAGTCTCCAAGACAGAACACAAGAAAAAGTTTTGGTTTGTATTTTGTTTTATTCCATCCTTTGAGACAGGATCTCTAGCCCAGGATGTCCTCAAATTTACCATGTACCTGAAGATGGCCTTACACTTCTGACACTCCTGCCTCCACCTCCTGAGTGCTAGGATTACAGGAATGTACCACCATGCCCTGTTTATGCAACGCTAGAGATCTAACCCAGGGCTTTGCACAAGTTAGGCAAACGCTCTACTCAGCTACATCTCCAGCCCTGTTTTACTGTTTAGTATGCCATATATGCTAAGTGAATTCAAATACAGCATTTGTGACACGGGTTTGAGATGACCCCAGGACCCACCTGTGATCCTGTGGAGGCTCATAAAGGTTCCTGGTGAGATCTGAGCTTGCTTTACCGCGCAGAGCTGCATTAGAGGATTGCTTGACCATGTGTGGTTACCAGGTGATTGGAAGGGTCTGCACTTGGCTGAGCTAGGAGGAGGTCTTTTGCTCCACCCCTTGGCATTTCTTTAAAAAGCTCTTTAGAAGAGAGGGAAGGGGCCGGTGGGTAAGGATCCAGGCCCTCCCGAGGTTATCCTGCGTTTTTGTCTTTTTCTCTCCCCTCTATCCTTCTATCTAAATCTCTTATCCCTCCCTTCTCAAGAGTACCCTAGAGGGGAAAAGTGGGGGCAGGGCCCCCACATGATCCTGCTTTAATGAATCCCTCCCTGCCCTCTTCAGCGGCAAAGCCTATGACTTCCTTCTAACCTACACAGTTCAGTGTAGCATCAGAGTGTGTGTTGCCTCATCCTGCACAGCTCCAGGGACTGACCTAACCGGGGCATCAAGAGACATGAAGAAAGGATAGAGAAACTGGGATCAGATGGTCTGGGCTCTCAGATGGAAAAGGCACAGTGCCATGGAAGCTCATCACATTTATAATATACAGTTGAACAGGGAGGAGGGGTTATTGCCTACAGCTCAACAGGAGGCAAAGTTGAACAAGGAGGCGGGGTCAGCTAATCTCCACAGAAGTACTCTCTGTAGGAGAGCAGTCTTCAGACCATAAACACCTTGGGGTAGAAAGCTACAGTGGACATTTTCTGAACACTGTCTACATTTTCACTGGCTCCCAAAGAAGGCTTTGCTATCCCACTGAGCCTCACCCAGGGAAGCCTTTGCCACTCCCATGGGGCTGAGGCATTGGCCTTTGGCATGTCATGCCCATGTCAGCAATACACATTCACTCAAGACTTCACCCACTCAGGGCTTCCTTCGCTCCCCACAGTGTGCGGTTATGTGAGCTTGATCACATTACAGTGTCAATCACTGCGGTCTTTGTATTCTGGACTGGCTTTAGGAAGCAAGTAGTTGGGCTGGGGAAGCCCATATGGTATCCTTCAAGGGGCACGAGGTGGTCTGCAGCCAACAGATGCAAGAAAGCCCATCCTTCAGTCCTCAACCACCAGTAACTGAATTCTGACAGCAGCCTTCCAGATACTGGAGGCAGGCCCTTCTCTTCTGTGTTAGGTATTTTGTTGTTGTTGTTGTTGCTATGGCAATACCTGGCAAAAAGCAACTGAAGGAAAGAACGGCTTATTTTGGCTCACAGTGTGAGGGTACAGTCCATCGTGGTGGGAAGGCATGGTGGTAGGAGCATGTGGCTGCTGATCACATTGCATCTGAAGTCAGGAAGCAGAGAGAGACGAATGCTGGCTCTCCGTGGGCTTCCTCTTTTTTATTCAGTCCAGGCCCCTGGTCCACAGGATGGTAACTTCGGTTTCAAATGAGCCTTTCCTCCTCACTTAAATCCCTCTGGAAACACCCTCTTCACTCTTCCCAGAGCTGTGTTCTCATGGTGATTCTAAATCCAGTGAGTTGACCCTAAGAGTCTCATCATCCCATCAAACCTCCAGGAGATGAGAGCCCTGCAAACTGCTTGTTTACAGAAGGTCCCATCAAGGCCTGGAGGAATCTAAATCTGGACTACCAACGCAAGGAAACCACGAAGAGGGAATGCATGCTGGTCTAAGGTACCAAGTGCATGACCATGTTGCCACACAGCACCATAAACTACGCCAGTGATGGGAAAATGCAGGTCGATACCTTATTCAACATGTCATCCCCTCCTCATACACAGGAACCCCACATCCATAGGAATGATTCAATATGTAAGGTTAAAGTCATTTTGAAATACTTTTTAAAAGTGAAATTAGCTGGGCGGTGGTGGCGCACGCCTTTAATCCCAGCACTCGGGAGGCAGAGGCAGGCAGATCTCTGTGAGTTCGAGGCCAGC
>LZPO01066260.1:654303-672097 GCA_001675575.1 Neotoma lepida
GCCCCATCTCCACACAGTCAGCCCCATCCCCACACAGTCAGCCCCTTCTCCACACAGTCAGCCCCATCTCCATGGTCAACACATCTCCACCACCTTTTAGCTCAGTGGCTATGGGAACATTTCCAGTGCCCTTAGCCTTGACTTCTCACCTATAAAAGGAGCCGGTGATGCCTACTCTCTCACCTGCCAAGGTTGCAGAGAATAAATGAAACAAAAGATGTGAGCTTCCTGTCCCTCCTCATACAATCACATTGAAGATGGGCTGGCACCCCTGCCTCAAATACAGTGAGCATCCCTGTGAGAACACAGCAGCATCTCATTGTTTAAACTAAGCTCCTCACAGCCTTGGCAGAAAATCAAAATGGAATCACTTGTGCTAAACATCACCAAGCTAAAACTAAAGCTGTTTAATTCGGCCTTCCAAGAAACTAAGACTAAAGAAATAACAGATGATCTTCCCCAATGGGCCTGGGATGGAACCTTGGAGGATGCTTACCTCAAATCACAGATCAGTTGCTCTCTACTCCCCATCTCCCAGTCTTGCAAAGGAAACAACCATTTGTTCTTTGCTTTGGCTTTCCTCAGCCTGTCTACCAAGCCAGACACGTGTGCCTATCCAAGTACTCCTGCCTTATGGAAAGAAGTGCCCCATTCCAGAATCGAAAATAAAGCCAATTAAGACTTCCTTTTTGGGGGAAGAGGTTTAGAGACAGGTGCTCATACCATAGCCTAGGCTGGCCTTGAACTCCCAGAGATCTTTCTGCCTAGCCTCTCAAGAGCTGGGGTCACAGGCTGGAGACACCACAAATGAGAGGTGTAAGTTGTTAATTTGTGTCCCACATCTCTCTTTAGAGACTGGGGAGAGATTCGGTTGGAAGGAGACACTCCCTCCTAATGTCCTTGGCTTGGACGTTCTGGTCAGGTTTATTACTCCATGTATGCCTCCTTGGACTCTTTTATTTTTAAGTATCAGGCCACCAACAAACATTTATGGGATATTCTTAAAAAAAACTTATTTATTTTTATTTTATGTGCATTGGGGTTTTGCCATGGGTGTTGGGTCCCCTGGAACTGGAATTATAGACAGTTGTGAGCTGCCATGTGGGTGCTGGGAATTGAACCTGGGTCCTCTGGAAGAGCAGTCTGTTGTGGAATATTATTTTAACTAGGCAAAGATGTGTTACCTTTGTTAACGTTGCAGAATATTACTTTAACTGTGTGAAGGTGTGTTACTTTTGTTTATGCTGCATTTGTTTGATTACATAAAGATGTGTTGCACTTGTTTCACCTTGCCTGTCTAAGGCACCTGATTGGTCTAATAAAAAGCTGACCAGCCAATAGCTAGGCAGGAGAGGAATAGGTGGGGCTGGCAGGCAGAGAGAATAAATAGGAAGCGAAATCTAGGCTTGAAAGAAGGAAGGAATGAGAGAGAGAAGAAGGAGAGAGTGAGGGCTAGCAGCCAGGAGAAGCAGTGAAAGTAAGACATACAGAAGGAAAGAAAAGTAAAAGTCCCAAGGCAAAAGGTAGATAAAGAGAAACGGATTAATTTAAAAGAACTAGCCAGAAACGAGCTAGGTTAAGGCCAGCATTTACAACTAATAAGTTTCTGTGTCATAATTTGGGAGCTGGTTGGTGGCCCAAAAGAAAAAGCCTGATAGAGCCATCATTGCTCTTAACCACTGAGCCATCTCTCCAGCCCTCTCCTTGGGCTCTAAATGTTTGTGTAATTCAATCTCTCCTTTCCCTGAAGTTCCAACAAGTCACGACTGTGTGTGGAGGTTTTGCTGAGGGGTCTAGATAGCAGTCCACAATAGCACACCACAGCCAACACCCTGAAACTGAGAGCAGCTCCTACACCCCTCTGATCTTCAGGGAACACTGATGGCCTCCAAGCAGGGCTCCAGGCAGATGCCATCATGCCCCTCTCCCACTATCCTGCCCATCCCTTGCCGCCCCCCACCCCAGCATCCTGTCCCTCTTCTGCCATCGCAGGCCCCACATCCTGCCCCTCCCCCTCCGTCTTGCCACTCTTCATCATATTGTTCTTCCTCAGAATCCCCAGCTTTGAGCCCTGGAGGTACGTGTGCCTTCCCTGGGAGAGTTCTTAGGCTAGCTTTTTCTCACTCCATCCTACTCTGCCTTGGCTAGAGCGATAGCTTTCCGCAGCGTACACATCTCATTAAGAGATATTGCTAAATAAATAAAAAAAACCACTGGCCTCCCGGAAAAGGAACTCCACCCCAGTGTGTGTGTTTGTGTTTTCTTCTCCCCGGCCCATAATTACATAGGCTGGTGAGCACACTGGCCCTGAGAGAAAGCATTCCACATGGAAGTTGTGGATTCTCCCCTTGTTGGTACTTGCCCCTGGCAGCTCATCCCTGTTTTGCTACACCAGTGTGACCCACCTGCATCAGCTGGGAGCCATCACCAGATACAGAAGCTGGGGCCAGTGCTGGGCCACTGCATCTTTACAACCCCCCAGGCAAATCAGTTCCTAAAAGCCTCCAGGGCCTGTCCTGACCTCTCTAACTCTGTTTCCTAGTTCTAAAATGGAGACAATACCTCACTGGGAGGCTGTGAAAACAAGAGATAATGTATGTGAGCAGCAAGCATAGTGTCTGGTAGGAAGAGCCTTCCAGAAAGGCTAGCTAATATTATTAGCTATTGCACTGTAATGGCTCTCTGCCTGCCTTGGGGATTGTTATTCCACTCCAAACCGAATCTCTCAGGGTGCTGGGTCCTTCCAGGTGCTGTGATTGCCGGGTGCTGGGGCTGGAAGTGGGGGATGAGCAGGCCTGGAGGGTGGAGGATTGCAAAATAGGGGAGGGAAGGGAGCAGTCTGGTATTTAGACTTTGGAAACTCAGGTCTGCATGTCCAGAGCTTGCTCTGAAAGATACATAGTCAGTGGATCAAGGCAGTGTGTCTTCTCAGAGTGGCATGTTTACTCCTGGCAAATAATTGAAAACATCATCTGCATGTTAAAATGGATATGGGGCCGGTACGCGCCGTATGGTTCTGTTTATATCCTGTTCCAGAACGCAGAAAACTGAAGGAGGGTGATGGGGATCCGAAGGGTGCTTGTTTGCAGCAGGGTGAGGGGATTAACTAGGCAGAGGCCTGCACTTCTTCCTAAGGGGTGGGAGTAGTTCTTGTTGAGGGTGGTTGTGGTGTTTGTCGAAGCTCAGTGAACTGTATACCGTAATGAATTAGTCAAACATGATTCGTTTTAAGACATTTGAAAGAAGAAGTTGGAAACAGAAGGGAAAGACCACAACCTCTCCTCCATTCACACAGTCCACCAATTACCAGTCACCCAATAGTGACGGCCCCCTCTGCACCAAGCCCTGCTCTTAGCCTGGTATCTCAGACTTGGAAGCACGGGAGAAAAGGCCCAAGCCAGTGGAGACACAATATGGACTTGGGTCAGGGTGGAACTCCAAGAGGCCTAGAGGTATAATAACTAAGCTACCTAACTCTGGCCCTACATGTCAGCACATGCCTTGTCTCTTTCCTATGGCACCTCTGTGTCCCAGACCACTGCAGCCTGTATCTGCTGCCACTGTTCCCCAGAGGGCTATAGCCCACACTGGCTTGTGCAGGTGAGTGCACACCCTCAGCTGCCTATAGACTTGGGCATTCCTCAGGCAGGGCAATGACCTCTTTGGGTGCAGTCTCTCCTGTTTTTCCTCTCTGGGATCCCGGCCCTGCCTCATCATTCCATCAATTTATCCTGCTGGGCTGCCTTCCAAGCTGCATCTTGTTACTGAAGTCAGTAGTGTGCTTCCTGCCAGTCCCTTCCCTGTTCCCTAGGCTGTCCCTATCTCCTCGGACACCCTAGGGTTCAATAACAAAGTCTAGAAGCCGCTCAAGCCAGGCCTTTCTTCCCTTGGGATCTTGTCCTGACAAAATGCAAATGTTCCCTTTAGCCACCCCCACCCCCATGCTTCACCTTCACAGTGTCTTGTTATGTTTATGGCCTGCAACTCTCCGGTGTAGCAAAGCCCAGGATGGTCTTGCATTTACAGCAATCCTACTGCTCAGTTTTCCAAACTGTGGGATTACAGACATGAACCATCACCCCTGGCTTCCTTTAAATCTTTGTTTCCTGAGAACTGGACAGATGGCTAAGTGGTTAAGAGTACTAGCTGCTCCTCTAGAGGACCCATGTAGCTTGAATGTTAAAAGATCTTTTAATAAAAAACCTGGGGCCAGATATTGGGGGAAATGCGGAAAGATCAGAGAGACAAAGGAACAAGCCACTGCCACGTCTTACCTCTAAGACTCCTCAGCCTGGAAAGCCTTCAGTTCCTGTCTCCTCACACCTTATATACCTTTCTCCTTATATACCTTTCTCCGCCCAGCCATCACTTCTTTCCTAGTGCTGGGATTAAAGGTGTGTGCCACCACTGCCTGGCTCTGTTTCTCTCCTAGACAGAGTCAATCTCATGTAATCCAGAGTGGCTTTGAACTCACAAAGATCTAGACAAAAAAGGGGAAATGTGGTGATATATTGTGTACCCTAATAAAATTTGCCTGAAGATCAGAGAACAGAACAAGCTACTAGATTAAACATAGAAGTCAGGCAGTAGTGGCACACACTTTTAATTCTAGCACTCGGGAGGCAGAGATCTGTCTGGATCTCTGTGAGTTCAAAGCCACCCTGGACTACATGAGATTGACTCAGTCTAGGAGAGAAACAGAGCCAGGCAGTGGTGGCTCACACCTTTAATTCCAGTACTTGGGAATCACACGCCTTTAATCCCAGCACTTGAGATCTCATGTCTTTGCTTGGGAAGCACACACGCCTTTAATCCCAGGAAGTGATGGCTGGGCAGAGAAAGGTATATAAGGTGTGAGGAGACAGGAACTAAAGGCTTTTCAGGCTGAGGAGTCTTAGAGGTAAGACATGGCAGTGGCTTGTTCCTTTGTCTCTCTGATCTTTCAGCATATACCCCAATATCTTGTTCCAGGTTTTTTATTAAAAGACCTATTAGATTTCGTGTTACAGACCCAGGTCAATTGGTTTCAATTCCTAGCACCCTTGTGGTGACTCCCAGCTGTCTGTAACTCCAGCTCCAGAGAATCTGACACCCTCTTCTGGCCTCCACAGGCATCATGCACTCACATTTATAGACATACATCCAGGCGAACTGCTCATACATATAATAATAATATAAATTTTTAAATTAATTAGATTTTTGTTTCCCACCTCAAGATTAGCTCTCCCAGAATGATCAGCAGCCCTGTGTGTGCGCGCATGTGCATGTACGTGTGTATCTGTGTGTGTATGCAAGTGTACATGTATGTACCTGTGTGTGTATGTGCATGCACGTGTACATGTGTATACCTGTGTGTGTGTGTGTGTGTGTGTGTGTGTGTGAGGAGAGAAGGAGGAAAGGAGGGAGGGAGAGGGAGAGTATGTATTTTTTTCAGGGGAAATGTCTTATCCACCATCAGAGGAAAAACCCCAGAGAGGGCGGGTTATTTGAATGTACATCCACACCACCTCTCCCCGACCCCCTGCTGCCTCTGGCACAGATACAAAAAGAACTAGTGATTATTGGCAGAGCTGTCACTAGAACACGGGTCTTCCAACTTCCAGGCCAGTTCTGGTGTGTGACCACGGCTGCAATTCTTCCTCCAGGAGCCAACTTGCTCTGCCCACAACTCCGCTTCACAGATCTGGCAAGCCACTTAATGTCACCACCACTCAGCTCCTTGACAGTAATTGGAGACAATAATAGTTACCTACTTCATAGGGATATTCAGCGCTCAATTAGTAAAAGCTTCTAAAGTACTCGGGTCCCATCATTAGCTGTAATGGAGTACTTCTGCCCGTGTTGACCCATCTGTTGGCTCTTGGTGGGAAATGCTCTTCCAAGGAAAAATTATAAAGAGAAATCCTAAGTGTTTGGTAGGAGCTCCCGCTCTTGGCGGACAATTCCCAGCCGCCAGGCGACTGGCGGAGCTGCTTTCTACCGGGGTCTTCCGGATGCAGCTTCCTGTGTGGCTCAGGCTCCACCCCCAGCACCACCCACACCTCAGCTCGGGAGGCTGGCCGAACACGCCCCTTCAGAGCCCGCCAAAACACAGCTCCTCCCCTGGGCCTATTTAAGCGGCATCCCCGAGACTAGCCGCTCTCTTCCCTCTGGTCTCCCGCCCTGATCTCCTGTCTGTGGGGCCCGGGACGGTTCGTGAATTAAACCTGGCCTTTCCTCACCCGTCCTGACTCTGATTGCTGCCTGGAGAAACTTATCACTAAGGACCTGGCAAAATAGGAAGGGAGCCTGGTCTGCTCAGGTGTTACAAAGCCCTTGGTATTCTCACCCACTCACTTGTTGGCATGACAAAATACCCAACAGAAGCAGTTTAGGGGAGGAAGGATGCATTTTGATTTATGATTTCAGAAGGTGTGGTCCTTGGGCAGAATACCATGTGACTGTCCTGGCAGCAAAGATACTCTAGAGAGACACTTACGTTCCTCTCTTTGGCTATCAGACAATGGTCCCTAAGGAATTAGACATTTCTCAGGAGTAACATACTGTAAGACGGATTTTCTAAATGGTCTTGTTAAATAAAACACAGAGGCAGAGATAGGAGTGAAAGTCTGACAGAGATCAGAGGAATTAGGAACAGCTACCAGCCTCACCTTAGACTGCCGCTGCAACTTCCAAAATGGAGAGTGTCCCAATTCCTTATACCTCCACATCTACATCCCTTTCTGTTCTGTTCTCCCATTGGCTCTTTCAGCCTAGCTACATCACTTCCTCCTGTCGCCCATCTGTCACTTCCTGTCTNTCTGTATAGACCTCCAGAATTCTATGGTTGATGCTGGGATTAAAGGCGTGTGTCTCCACGCTTGACTGTTCTTAGTGTGGCTTGGAACTGACAGGGATCCAGACAGACCCTGCTTGCTAAGTGATAGGATTAAGGGCGTGTGCTAATTTTGCAAGGCTAGGGCTGACCTTGTTCCTCTGATCTTCAGATAAATTTTATTGGGGGATATAGGTAAAATACCACCACAACATACTGCAAAAAAAGGAAAGGTTGGGACTCTGGTGGCAACCGGAGGAGTGCTTGTCTCCTAGAAATAGACCTCACACAATTCTGACAATTTGTCAGGTCATTCTGCAGGAGAGATTGGAGTCAGGGTAATGGCAGGTCAGTGAGGGGCGGGACCAAACCTTGGCTAGGACTGCTCAGCTATCTTTATCTCTTGCTTTCTATTTAAACCTAAACCTTATGTCAAGACCCTGACGATGAGCTTGGGACAAGGGTCAGGACGGTCCCTGGACTCTTTATTTGTTCTTCCCAATATGGCCACACTGAATAAGTCTCCTTTTTCTGCTTTTCACCATTCTTTGTCTAATTGGCCTATTGAGAATGGTGGCCAAGCCTAGCTCATGAGAGCTGTCAGAAGCCAGGGCCATACTCTGACCCTAACCATCACAGTAGTGGGAACATGTGGCAGATTTTGCTTCTTGATAGACAGGAGGCAGAGACAGTGACAGGAAGGCTTGCACTTTGGGGTTCTGGAGAGTGCTGGGGGTTGAGCAGCAACAGCTCTTTCAGTTGGGAGCCTGGGATGCTACTTAGTTGGTAGAATACTTGCCTAGCCTGCAGGAAGCCCTGGGTTCTAACCCGAACATGGCATAAACTAGTGTGATAGCAAACACCTCTCTTATCTCGGCACTCCGAGTCAGGAGGAGCAGAAATTCAGAATCATCCTCAACTACATAACAAGTTCAAAAATAGAACCTCCCCCTTAGAAAAAGAACTTACCGGGCAGGCAGGCAGCTGCTCACCCAAAGAGGAGCAAGCTGAAGACGATGGAGGGGAGATACTTCAAAGTTCTCTTCTCTAGGGATAGGAGCTAGCTCTGTTGATAAAGTTCTTGCCACACCAAGATAGGGCCTGAGTTCAGATCCCCATTCACCCATGTAAAAAGCCAGGCACAGCAGCAATGGCTTGTAATCCTAGCGTTGGGCAGAAGGAACAGGGGGATCCCTGGGGCTTGCTCGCCAGCCAGCCTAGCTGAGTCAGTTAAGTGCCAGCTTCAGTGAGAGACTGTCTCCAAAAGTAAGGTGGGGACTGCTTGACAAAGATACCCCGTATTGACCACTGGCCGCCATACACACATTTCTCTAATCTGATCTATGGATTTCTAGAATGTAGCAACTTGCGTGTTCATTGAGAATCTGGTTAGTAGATTAGGATATCCTGAACAGAGAGGAAACCTCAACAGATAGGGTTTAGACTCTAGCTGCTGCTTATGGGAAACATGTTGCTGTAAGTCCTGACTGAACAGCCCTGTGGAGTTTCAGAGATCAAGCTCCCTGGGAACAGTCACAGCATAGCCCTTCTACCTGTCAAAATTAGACCAGAAAATGACCAAAGCAGACAGCTGAGCTGAGCAAGATAGCTAGACTCAGTAAGAGGAACATGTTATTGGGAATTGCAGCCCATATGTGAGAGGCCCAGCGATGGCAGTGACAACTCAAAGCTAGCAGTATTGGAAGTAGGTTCATGGCCAGGTGGTGGTGGAGCATGCCTTTGCTCCCAGTTCTCAGGAGGCAGAGGCAGGCAGATATACATGAGTTCAGACCAGCCTGGTCTACAGAGCAAGGTCCAAGACAGCCAGGGCTAAACGGAGAAACTGACTCAAAACACACACACACACACACAGAGAGAGAGAGAGAGAGAGAGAGAGAGAGAGTCAATGCATAAACCACAGCTCTCATCTTAAAGAGAACAAGAGAGAGTTTATTCTGGAACCATTTTGAGTGACTCTGGCCTGGGAACATAGACTTGGGTTATCCCAAATTCCATGTTCTAACCTGGAAGAAGAGGAGCAAAGGTGAACATGTAGGGTCATGAACTAGAGGACTGCAAGGAAACAGTGTTGTAGTAAAATTACAATGATGGACAGAGGCAACAGTAATGGAGAGAGATGATGAAGAGAGGAGGTGATAGCAATGGACACAAGTGTTGGCAGTGACAGAGAAAAGATGGTGATGGACAGAGGTAACAGTGGTGGAGAGAGATGATGTTGATGGAGAAAGATAACAGTGATAAAGAGAGATAACAGTGATCAAAACTGTGATGGTCAGAAGTGACATTGATGGAGAGATGATACTGACAGAGAAAAACAGCGGAGAAAGATGTAGTGATGGAAAGAGTTGCTGGAGCATCTTCCCGCCCACTCCCATGCTGGGCACCCTCTGCATACTTCCTCTGGCTCCTCAGCACTTACCTCTCTCCCTAGTGCCTTCCCATCCCACTACTGGCTGTCCCAAGACTGCTATTCCTTCCCAGAGTCTTGAAGCCAATGTCTGCTTTCTAGTCAGTCCTGGACACCCTACCTCGGCTGTGCTGTTAGCTGGCCTCTCCCTCGCTCCTCTGGGCATGGTCCTTTCTGTCTGTTTGCTGCCAGTATTGACCCCATTCTGGGCCTAGCACAAGTTTCTTACGGCCAGGCTCTGTAGAAGGCCTCAGCCCCATGGTCCACTAGACAATTTGGAGAAATCGTATATTCATTTGTTGCCAGAATGATTTTCCCTTTGGGATTAAATTTCAGTAAAGTTATTTAGTGGCTAAGATCAGACTGCTAAGCTCCATGCTCTGCCCCAGCACTCAGTAGCTCTGTGTCCCTGGACATGACATTCAAACTTCAGGTTTTTCCTCCTTTGTGAAACCAGAATCATTTTTAAAAATTTTTTTAATTATGTATATACATGTGGATCTATGGGCTTGGGCACATACATGCCCACAACTAGAAGGTCTTGAGTGCCCTGGAATTGGAGTTACAGGTGGTTACAACTGCCTAACGTAAGTGCTGGGAACCAAACTCAGGTCTTCTGTAAGAACAGTACTAGGTCTTACTCACTGACTTAAATGGACTGTTTATGAATGTCACTGTAGTGCCCGTCATGTCGTCTCCATAAACACTGGCCCTTAATTTAATGATCATACAAATGATGAATGATATCTGATTCTTAGTTGGAGGAGAAGCTGGGATAAACAGATTCCTAATTGGATCAAATTATCCTATGAGTTTTGAAATTGTTGGGCATGTAGTCCACACATTTCATCCCAGCACTTGTGAAGCTGAGGAACAGAGGGCGACTGTGAACTGGTTGGTTCAAAGTCAGCCTAGGTTGGGGCGGGGGCAGCGAGATATCTGAAATCAATGTTAAATTATTGAGTTCAAGACCTTCTTATCCAATGAATCACCTTGGGTAAGCCAGTCCATTTTCTAGAACTTTCCTGGCTTTGTGTGCACAGTGGAAATCATCACCTGCTAGGCAGCCTCTGGGCCTTTGCACTGCTCTTCACTGTCTCCACATTCCTGCAAAGCCCTCCCTAGCTCACTCCCTGGCTTCATTCAGGTCCCTGCTAAAATGCTGTCTGCTCCAGGAAGCTCCCGATCTCTGGCAGACCNCGCTCTGATCCCTTCATTACACCTGTCACAACCTCACATTTACCATACANGAATGGCGAATGGTGGTATGTCCCCTTGGTCCCCTGCTAAGAGTTCAAGCTCATGCAAGCAGGGACGCAGCTGGGTGTGCTCCCTGCCGGAGTCCCAGTTTCTAGATGGGACATAGGACATAGTAGACTCTCAATAAACTACACGGAAAGAGGAAAAGGTATGAAGTCTTTTCAAAGTGTACATGGCCCAGAGCCATGAGGTGTTTATGTGCACAAGCAGCTTCCAAGCCACCAGGAAGGCCTCAGCAGAAGTCCCACAGGCTTATCCTTCACCCCGAAAGGAGTTCATATTAGTTACTGTCCTCATTGTTGTCACAAGCACCTGACAAAAGTAATTAATGGAAGGAAGGGCTTATTGGCTTATTTATGCTCACAGTCTGAGGGAACAATTTACCACAGTAAGGAAGGCACGGCCACAGGAGCTTGAGGTGGCTAGTCACACTGCATTCACAGTCGGGCATCTGAAGCACATGTTNGTGGTCAGTTTACTTTCTCCTTTGTAATTCTGTCTGGAACTGTAGCTCACAATAATGTCGTCCACATTCAGGACACCCTAGTAATCAGTCTAGAAACTCCCTCACAGGCACACCCAGAGGTCTGGGTGAGTCAAGATGCTGTCAAGTTGTAAATAGCAGGGATGTTTAGCTTTGGTGACAGCAGTGTCCTTCAGACCCATCTTTTACTTTTACAATCTGTAGTGACCTTTTAGGCAACTGACATCCCCCAAGGCTCCTACTGCCCTCCTTGGGCATCTTGCACTTGGCATCTCTGATAAACTTCCCTCCTTCTATATAAAAATACCCAAGGGCACCTCAGACTCTCCCCAACATAAAACCCACCTCCTTCTCATCGGGCTCTTTACTACAATGTGTTTCCTGGGGTTTTTTGTTTTGTTTTGTTTTGTTTTATATTGATTGATAACAGTGTCAAGGCTCAAAGAGACTAAAACTGAAGCCACACAGGTAGTTGGTGGCAGGGCCAGGATTTGAGCTCATCTAAAGAGTGTCACAAGGGTAGAGAAAGGACTGTTTCCCACTGTGTTACTTGGTGCTCATAATGGACCTAGCCATTGGGGGTGCTCAGCAAAGACTCATGTGAAAAACAAATGAACCATGCATGAATGAATGTGTACATGCATGAATGGATGCACACATGCGTGCCCGAACCCTCTGTTCTCTTCACAGCCTCGCTGCTGTTACCCCCCCTTTGCTCCACTGATGACTATGTGAATTTGCCTTAGCAATCGTCACACCTCTGCAGACTAAATCAGACCTAGGTACTCTCCCCTTGTTCAGCTGATTTAAGACTTGAAGGCACAGGAGCCAAGCCTGGATGCTTTGTGTGTATCCGTCTGTCTGTCTGAGGTGGCCAAGTGGAGAATGTGGGTAAGCAGACTAGGTCCTGGTTGCATCTTCCAGCAAATTCACACATAAGATCCTACAGCTCTTTTTCAAAAGGCGCCCAGTACTCAGGGGACGCAAGAGCTGCCTCCTCCCCTGGACACAGAAGGAGGAAGCAATTGGGCACTGCTTACCTAACCAAGAGAGAGGTAGATAGGCTGTGAGAGACACAGCTGCCCCCACAGTGCCTCAAACCCAAACCAAAGCCAGTGAGGTGGCAAGGGAGGCACAGGGACTGGAAACCAGAGGCTTGTGGCTGAATCCACCTTGCTTCTGGCTTAGACAAGCCCCTTCCCAGTTTGCAGCTTTCTTTCTCTCATCTGTAAAGGAGATATTTTAGGTTTCATCAAGGTACCTGGAGCTGTAAATATGAGAAGGGGTATTTGGGGTTGTCAAATGATTGTTGAGTGATAGTCTATGTGGGTTGGGGAGCAAGGATGTCACATGGTTTCAATGTCTAGGATCTCACAATGAGAAACTGTCCCACATAGAATTTAGAGCAATTCTTTGAAAAGGTCTTTCTTTGATAAAGTGCTGGCCATGATAGTTCAAACCCTTACACAATGAAAAAGAAGAGAATAACAAAAACCCACTAGAACATGGGGAAGGATGGGGAGGCAAAGATATTACAGATTTTGATGTTTTTTTCCAAAATGTCTTTCTTCTATATGTGTTGAAAGTTTCCTGTCCTGGGGCCCTTTCCCAGTGATAGTCTCTGGCATGGGAAGCCAGGCCCCACACTGGGAATTTCTAGGCGGCTACTATCAGGCTACACAGCCAGGCCTGAGGAGACAGCCCCTCCCCCACACAGTCCCTCCCACACACAGTCCCAACTCCGCTGCTCTACTGGCTTCATAATGAAGTAAAAATGGCTGAGGTGGGGCCGAGGATGACTGTGGACCTCAGACAGGAGACTTTTATTTAGGCTCTGGGGTTTTCCAGGCTGGTGGTGGCAACGGTTTGAAATGTGAGAACACACTGGGACCTGAAGTCTGGAGAGCCAACCAAGAAGAGCCTCTATCAGTGAGTGGGCTCTTAAGACCTTGAAGAGCAGGGCTGGGGACAGGGGTCGGTTACTAAAGTGCTTGCTGTATGAGAATGAGAACCTGAACCTAGGTAACAAAGCAGAGTGTGGGGGTGCGGGTTTGTAATCCTAGCACTGGGGAGGTGGAGACACAGGGATCCCTGTCACTTACTAGCCACCTCGACTAGCCTACACCAAACGCTCCAGGCCACTGAAAGATCCTGTCTCAAAAAACAAGGGGCAATGTGAGGAATGTCAACCAAGACTGTCCCCTGGCCTCCAAATACATGTGTGTACACACACACACACACACACACACACACACACACACACACACCAAAGGGGTCAGATCTTCCTCAGGGGTGCTTATAAAGGCTGGGTGAACCAATGCAAGGTCCCTCAAAGACCCAAGGGAATTTGTGCAGGTGAAGTCATTTCTTTCCCACTATCCAAAGCTTTTCCCTCTCCTGCCAGGCCATCCTGTGATTTCTGCTGTTTTATTGAGATGTAGTGTATACATAGTGGCATACCCCACCATAAATGAAAGCTTGCCCGTGGGCACTGTGTGCCCATCACTTCACTTAGGTCAGTACTGCAGAAGGCTCTCTTGTATTCCCACACAGGCAATGCCCCTACCAAAGAGACCCTTGTTGTAGCGTTGGCAATACCCCTGCCAAAAAGGACCTCATTGTCAACATAGGTTAGTTTTTAACTCTGCTTTCACAAGATCATACGGTGTGTGGTTGTTTCTGACTCTTTTCTCAGCCTACATCTCTGATACCCATTGCATGGTGGGTAGCTGGTCAATTCTCCCCTGTGGCTGGGCAGTATTCTATGATATGATGCTAGCGTTGGTGGACATTGGTACTGCTCAGAGATGATATCTTGAGAAAGCACAGAGTATGGAAACTCCCTTAAGATCTAAGGAATAGCCTTCATGGGAATTTGACCGCTATGGACTACAGGAAAGAGATAATTTATAAACCAAAAGAAGTCCAGTGANCTCGTGTCAACTTTACATTTTCTCCACCATTAGCAGAAATGGGGATCCCAGAGCTAAATGAGGCCAGTTAATGGAAGATTTCTTCTTAAGTGATGTTTTTTGCACATCTACATTTTGTTCCTGCTACACAGGCAATGAGCCAGTGTAACGTCCTAATAAGAAAAATGGCACACGGTAGGCTTCCTGAGACAATGGTGCCATTGTCACCTTACTATTAAAATACCAACAACCTGTAAGCAACACCTTGGAGAGATGGTACAGGGACATAGAGTAAGTTCCAGGGGCAGATACTCAGATGTGGAAAATCTGAGTGAGTCACTGTAATTAGGGAGCATTGCTGGGGATGGGGGGGTGTTCTGGAAGAGAATCTGAGTGGGCAGAGCAACTATTGTCAAAGAAAACACCCGCCTCATTCAGAAAGCTGCACAATTAGTCACCAGTGGGGCTGGAGGCTGTTCGAACTACTCTGACTAATTTCAGCTTGTTTGTCTGAAGAGCCCCAGGAGGCACCTGAGGCATTTCTAGAACAATCTCTGTGGCTTGGAGGTCAAAGAGTCCAAGGTAAAAATGTTAACCGAGTTAGGGCTGCTTTGTTACAAAAAAAGTTGTTTTTTTTTTTTAAAAAAAAGAAAGATCTGAGGCTGAGATGGCTCAGCTGGTAAAATGCTATCACGAGGACCTGAGTTCAGATCCTCAGAATCCACGCAAAAATGGCACTAGGGAGGGGGAGACGGGAGCATCCCAGGAATTTACCGCAACCATCCTAGCCAAATTAGCTTCAGGCTCAGTGAGAGACCCCAAAGTAAGGTGATGGCTGTGTGTGGTGATACTTACCTTTAATCTCAGCACTCGGGAGGTGGAGACAGGTATATTTCTGAGTTCTAGGCCAGCATGGTCTACATAGGAAGTTTCAGACAAGCCAGGGCTACGCAGAAAGACCTTGCCTTAAAAAGGGGGGGGGGATGAGTGAGGAAGATACCAGCCATTGCCCTTGGCCTCCACATGCACATACCCATGTACATACACCACACACAGGCTGCCATGATGGCTCAGTGGGTAAAGACGCTTGCCACCAACACTAACAACTTGAGTTTGATCTCTGGAACCCACATGCTGGAAGAAGAAAAGTGACTCTGACCCCTCAACACAGGAGGCTATGAGAATGCCCCTTGCCACTAAATAATAAATATAATTTCAATAAAAAAAACCCCTACACTCAACACAATATGTATTCAAATAGGAGGAGAAGGAAGAAAGAGAGACTAGGAACTAGGGTCTTCCACTCTTACAATGAGGGTTTGATCCAAGAAGAAAGTGATCATGTTCTTTCCTTAAAACACTCAATATAGCTAGATGTGGTGGCACACACCTTTAATCCCAGCACTCGGGAGGCAGAGGCAGGTGATTCTCTGTGAGCTCGAGGCCAGCCTGGTCTACAGAGTGAGTTCCAGGAGAGCCAAGGCTGTGCAGAGAAACCCTGCCATGAAAAAAATAAAAATAAAAAAAAATAAAACACTCAACACAGCTTTGTAGATGTGATTGGGACAGGATGGAACATGGGTGAGAGCTGTGGGCTGTCCTTTCTGTGGTATGTCTGAGGGTGGCTACCACCTGAAGCTCTCTTTCCTTCTAGTCCCACAAGAAGATTCCAGTTTCCTACCCACTTGTCAATGACACGTGTGCAGGAGTGTCCGTGTATAGCAAAAGTTTAAGAGCCAATGTGGTTCCCTCTAGAGTCCCCTGCTCCTGCTGTGGTTCTGAGGGATGGCTGCAGAGAAGAGACTCCTAGCAAACCCTGAGTGATTGTTCGGAGGAGTGAAAACCCCTGTGACATTGAGCCACTGGCACTGAGGACCATCTGTAACCATGTCCCAGTTGGGTCAATTCTGACTGATGAAGTACACTCTGAAAATGGTCTTGATGTAGCCTAAGATGATGTAGGTCCTCATGCAAGCCTTTTACAAACTGAACCATTATTTAGGTCCGTAATGCCCTATCCCATGCTTGCCAAAGCCCAGCCTAGTAGCTCTTTCTCAAGCATCTGACTGCTAAGAAAGAAACATTTGGTCCTCCATGATAAAAAAGCTACAGCTAAGAGGTCATGGAGGAGAATAGAACCTGCCATGTTGGGTCAAGGGCATGAAAAATACAAGACCTGTTGGGAGAAAGAGCAAGAAAGGAAGGAGAGAAGGAGGGGAAGTCTTCAAGCAGCCTTGATCTCAACTTCCCCTTCCCTTCTAGCTGTTCTTTTAGCATCTCCCAACCCCCCATACCTAGCACTAACTCCCAGGCACACACAGGCTTGTCCCTAAGCTTGTCTCAGCTTGCATGCTGGGAACCCTAAGAAGCCTAAGGCAAGCTTCCTGCGTACTAGCTTGCTTAGGTCTACAGCAGCAATAGGAGCTGCCAACGTTAGTAATCTCCATAGTCTCCCCTTTATAGACTCAGTCAACCCTGGCTTCCCATCCCTGCATCCCAGACAGCTGGGCCTCCCATAGGACACCATTGCCCAGTCTCCCTGACTATTTGATCATTCTGATTGGTCAGTGTTCAGCTGGACTGGCTGTTAGCTATTCTTAAAAAACTCACTGTGGTCAGAGACCACCTTCAAATCATCATTTGCTGGCAGACCTCAGGATCAGAAACACTCCACAGTAGTAATGATAAATTCTGGGGCCCAAGTTTCTGATAACTTTTAAAAAAATGAAAGGTGGGTGTGATGGCATGTGACTGTCAATCTAGCACTGAGGAGGTAAATGCAGGAGGATGAAAACAAGTCTGAGGCCAGCATGACCTATATAGTGACTCCTGTCTCAAAAAAAGAAGAAGAAAAAGAAGGAGGAGGAGGAGGAGGAGGAGGAGGAGGAGGAGGAGGAGGAGGAAGGAAAATAAAAGTGGGGAGGAGTGAGTGCTCCAAACTGTGGCACAGGCCTATGTAACCCCAGCAAGTAGGAGGTAGAGGCAGCAGGATCAGTTCCAATGCATGGTGAGTCTGAGGCTGGCCCGCACTGCATGAAACCCTGTCTCACAAAAAATAAAGTAAATAAAAATTAATTGGTAATTTAAAATGGAGTGGGTACTAACTTGATTCCTTTATATTTGAGTATCCCTTGAAGGGCCTTCACAATGTCCTTCACAGTAGTTTTTGTTTAAAATACCAAGAATGAATCATAAATGAGCCACAGAAAGAAGTGACCAGTTCTTGAGTAGCTACTGGCTATTGTCATTTCATGTGCATGACTTCCAACCATGACATGAAGAGCTGGGGCTGTTTCTTGTTTTACTCATAGAGGAAGCCAAGGCATAAAAGGGAGAAGCAACTTGCTGAGCCGGCAGGTGGCAAGCCCTGCAACATTCACCTGGAGTTTGGGAAGCCACATCAAGCCTAGGTAACATGGTGGACCACGGTATGGTCTATCCCTTAACATTCACTTGCGTTATCATTCTTCAGCTAGTGACAACCTGATTTTTCTCTAAGGTGCCATCCCCCAAGTCTCATTCCAGATATTTTGAAGGAGCCATGTGACTCAAGGATGGCCAATTAGTGCATAATATTTCCCTGGCTATAGTGACTCTTCAATATTTAACAAATACTTATTGAGAAAAGAGAAAAGTTGGCATCTGATGGAGGGGTCAAGATGACCCTCTCAAAGATCTCCCCACCTTAATACTGTTGAACCAGGGACAGTCAAGCCACCAGCGTGTGAACCTTTGGGGAAATTTTATATTCCAACCTAGAACATACAATGAAATCTCATCCACTTTCAAGGAAATTCTAATCATTGGGAAGTTCGTTTCCAGCAGATCCAGACTGAATAAGTAATAAGGGCTTAGCACATTTTCAACTTGCAACAGGTATACTTTTTTTTACACCC
>LZPO01066260.1:707323-718973 GCA_001675575.1 Neotoma lepida
TGTGTGTGTGTGTGTGTGTGTGTGTGTGTGTGTGTGTGTCTGTCTGTCTGTCTGTCTGTATGTATGTATGTATGTATGTCTGTATATCTTTCCGAGTTATGCTGCTACTTTGCCACTCTGAAACTGACTTCATGGGTGCTGGTTTTGTACAAGTTACATAGGGGGCAAGGGAGNCTCTACTGCACACTGTGCCTGAGAGTCAAGAATATGTGATCAATTAATGGGGTGTACATAGGCTGAGCATGGTGGTGCATACCTGTGTCCTGTGAGAGAGAGAGGCAGGAGGGTTCAGGGCTAGCCTGGGCTACAGAGCAAGACCCTATCTCTATAACACAAAAAGCAAAACAAACTAAGAAAGCATGAACAGCTGTAGCTATAGCTGCCTCTCTGCCCAAGGACACCTCAGAAGACCTTTAAGCTCTGTAATAGCAGCAGTTCCCAGGCAAGCCTGTGGCAGTGCTTGCTAGAAGTACATTTTTGACCTCTTCCTTCTGTTCCCTTTCTCCCTATATTTTATGAAAAGCAAAATATTGCAGGAGGTCAGAGGAAGCATGATCCTTTTCTCAACCAGTATATTCTGGTTTGATTAAAATAGTCCCACTTAGCCAANCATGGGGGTTTGTGCCTTGAGTCCCAGCCACTCTGGAGGCTAAAGCAAAATCTCTTGAGCTGAGAGGGTCAAGACCAGCCTGGGCATCCTAACAGAACTCCTCTCCCCATCCTGCAAAAAAAGAAAAAANGAAGTCCTGCTTCTGGTTAAGGAATTTACATCTAAGGACAAGCAGACTCCATACACGATATAAAAGTTGACAGGACAAGCTGTGGAGACAGGAAGCTGTTCAAACACATCCTAGCTGCTCCAGGAGCCATCTGTCCTTGGTGGCATGTAATTTAACTTCTCAGAACCTTGGTTTCACCTTTGTAAAATGGCATGCTACTAATATCTCCCTCAATGGGTTATTTAGAGGATTTGACAAGCCAAGGCACATGAGTCATAACGTCCACCAATGAGCATTTAGTTAAGCCCCTAGAAATCTGGAACTCTGTCTTCCAGTAAGGGTTAGCAACCAAAACCAAGTTCATTGAAGCCAGACTGTGTTGTTCCTTCTATCCCTTTTCTTCCTTCCTTTTTAAAAACAGGGCCTCAGTCAATAGCCCTGGCTGGCCTCGAACTCACTATGTAGAGCAGGCATGATCTCAAACTCCTCCTGTCTCTGCCTCACTAATGCTACAATTACGTTCATGTCAGCACCCCCTCATACTCCTCACAGAAGACTTTAGAGAACTTTTGATATAATTATGGTTTTAAAAACATGAACTGAGCATGGTGGGGCATGCCTTTAACCTCAGCACTTGGGAGGCTGAGGCAGGAGGATCTCTGTAAATTCCAGGCTAGCCTGGTCTACATAGTGAGTGTTAGACCATCCAGGGCTGTACAGTTCAACCTTGTAAAAATAAATAAATAAATAAATGAAAAACCAAAACAGACAAACAAACAAATAACAACACACATGGGCAAAAGACAGAAAACATACTAAGATCTTCAATGTTGGTCTGTGGTGTGACATTATGTATAATTTTTATTTTCTCCTTTGGTTNTGCTTTCCAGGTTCTTTGNAATAAGTATGCATACTGATTTTATGACCATAAAACAAGCTCTGATAAATATCACCTATGTTTCTGTTTGTTTTAATTTTATTTTATGTATATGGGTGTTTTGTCTGCATGTATATATTTGAACCACTTGCATATCTGGTGTCCTTAGAAGCCAGAAGAGGGTGTTGGGTCCCTTGAGACTGGAATTTCAAACAGTTGTGAGCTGCCATGTGGGTGCTGGGAATTGAACCCGGGTCCTCTGGAAGATCAGCCTGTGCTCTTAACCTCTGAGCCATCTCTCCAGCACTCAAATGTCCCTTTTAGAAGAGATGAAAACCTTGGTGCAAACTGCAACCCAATTTTTCAGATGGAACCAGATGGAAAAAATTTCCAGTGAGATGAAGAAATAGACATTTTTCCGGTCAAGAGTTTGTTGAAAGGGAAATTGTATCAGTTTGGGTTCCCATTGGCTCACTAGACAAATCATAAAGAAAAGTGAAAGTTCGAACGGGTAGAGTGGGGGCTGAGCCCATGCTGGGACTTTGCCTGGTGAATCATCTACCTCGAAATGACCTCAGGAGGGCTTGTGGCCCTGCCCCCTCTCCCTGCACCTCGGAAAGGTTGCCCTGCAGCTTTTCAGGGCAATGAGCCATGCTTGCTCCTATTTATAAGTCCTCTAGGAACTAACTCTACATGTGTTTCCTTCCTCCTAAGCTTCGAGCAGGCTTGACTTAGCGCTTGCAGGTGTCCTCATCAGGTTAGCAATCGCCAGCCTAGTTCAACATGGAAGAGGCCTGGGAGAAGCCCCAGATCTTTCCACTGGCCCTGGGTCGTTGAACAAAACCCAATGCCCTTGGATGTTGCTTTTGTTGACTTCTCAGCAGGGGTAGGAAGAACTGATAGGAAGAAGATGTGAAGCTTAGCTTCTGAGATGCTCATGTGCATAGCTCTTCCCTGGTGGGAAAGGCAAGCCAGAGTGAGGTACAGTACCTGTGAGGACAGTAACAGGAATTGGAGTTAGGGTGGTGAAATCTGTTCTGGGGAAGCCAGGAATCTGGTATGGGAAACCAGAAGGGACTGAGCATCCTGAGGGAGAAGAAAGCGGCTGTCTGGGAGAATCGGAATCAGTGACAATGACAAGGAGATGAGTGAGCTCTGCTGTCACCCTGAGCCTAGGAACTTTACCTGGAGCTGTATCCTGTTGTGACATGTCTGTTTTTCCATTGCCTAGAAACATCCCGAAGTAAGCCTCCTGTTCAACTGGTGTTTTGCAACATGCAGGATACGAGGCAATGCAGGGGTGGCAGTGANGAGAAGAGTGGACAGCAGACTCAAGGGCTGNAGATATTGGCTGAGAGCCAGGACTGTGGTCCCTGCTGACTGGAAGAAGGTACACCTTTCTGGAAATCTATAGAATCTTTGAAGGAGGTATGTCACAGTGCTGCCAGTGGGGCAGGGGTGGGGGGTACTTAAACTTGGTTTTCCTTGTTTATTAGAAGAAAGGATGATGACTGAATTCTGGAGAAACTGGGGTTCTCCAGGGGAGAGTTGAAGTGCATTAGCAGAGTTAATACGAGTACCAGTGGGGACTGGAGTGGTAGTACTGATATTGGTAGTGTATTGGTATCTGTTTTAATATGTTTGTGTTACAATAATAAAATACCACAAATNGGGTAATTTATATATAATAGGAACTTGTTTCTCATACATCTCATGTCTTCAGAGTTCAACATCAAGGTGCTGACATATTCAGAGGCTGATGAAGACCCAGAAATGACCATAGCTAAAGGCAAGATGGAAGTCCTTTTACACTGTTGTTAATCCATCCATAGAGAAGAGTCTTCATGCCCTCCTCCCAAAACACCTTCCAAAAGGCACCACTTCCCAACCTTACAGTGAGATTCTATTTCCAGAACATGAATTTGGGGGTATCACATTCTAGCCACAGCAGTAACCCCTTGTTTTGNCTCCCTCGAGTCCTGAATTAGCTACCGAATCCATTCTCCCAGGGCCAAATCAATGAACCGCTGCTCAGCCCCTACNCTCCTGCATGTTGATGAGAGTGGCATGTGGTATCAAATTAAAAGCCCTCCGGAGGCGGGAGATACACTTATGACTCCCTTATCCATGCGCCAGGCCACTTCATCATGAAAGGAAATTAAATTGGCTTAGAGTAAATTGCTCCTCCCAAAGCCAGGCTGGTCCCCAAGCCTTCCGAGATGGCTGCAAAGCTGAAGGGTGGATTATCACTGCATAACAGATTGTACCCAAATCTAATAGCTGCACAGTTTCTATGGGTCAGGAAATGGAAAGTGGCTTGAGTGCGCAGATGTGACTTGGAGCTGCTCTTGAGGTGGGAGTCACCATGTCACCTGGGGCTGCAGCCATCTGAAGCTTCATAGCCAAAAGATCTGCTTCCAAGGGCTCATCAACATGACTGGCAAGTTGACAGGAGGAGTCTGTTTCTAGCTCTGAGGACTTCTCCATAAGGCCACTTGAGTGTCCTCATGACATGGCAGCTGGCTTCCTCTGGAATGATCCAAGAATGAATAAGCAGAGCCATGTGTATGATAGTCACAGTCACCTCTGTCATTGATCAGTATTCTACTGGTAACCCAGGTTATCCATGCTCACTGTGGGAGGGAACTGGCCAAGGGCATGCATACCCTGGGGGGTCAGAATCATCTGGTTTGGAGTCATCTAAGAATGACCATCTCTTCCAGGTACTAAACTGAAACTGACCATGCAACAAGTCTCAGAGCTGTTGGCTTTCTTCTGTCTACATGGGTATGATATTGGCCAGTTTTCAAGTCTTTCTTTCATCTACCAATTTCATCAACTGGGAACTATTACTGCCACATGCTACAGATGAAAACTAAAGGCTCGGAGAGGTAAGTGACTTGCCCAATATCCCAAGCTTAGAAAGTTCTGCAGGCCTAGGAATTGAACCCATGGCTCCATCAAACTGAGTTACCACCAAGCCTCAAAGATATCCCATGCCATTTTCCATTCCAAGACATTGTGAATTAGGAAGCCTGCTGGTACAAAGAAAATCCCTTTTTCTCTCTGAGTGAGAGACAGGGCCTTATGTAGCCCAGGTTAGTCTCAATACATAATGAGGATGACCTTGAACTCCTAATTCTCCTCCCTTCACTTCCCAAGTGCTGAGATTATAGGCGGGCCTCACCATGCCCTCTTTTATTAGGTGGTGCTGGGGACTGAACCCAGGGCTTTGTAAATGCTGAGCTATCTATATCCCTAAACCCCACCCCCCTGGCTTTAAATGTTTCATTGAACAGGTGACCTGGGGCCATTACAGAAAAACTACAAAATAGAATAGTTAAGGAGAGGAAAAAAGAAAAAGAAAGAAAGGAAGAAAAGAAAGGAAAAAAAACATTCTCCTATAATTCTACCACCCAGATCTTCCACTGTTAATATCTCAATGTATTCCCCTAAGAACAAAGGAAATGGATTTAAAATGCATTACGTTAACAGCATCTCCAGGGCACACTCTGAAGAAACCCCATCCACTCAGCTTCCCCCACAGGGAGGAAGGCTGGGAAATTGGACCTTGTGAGTGCAGCCAGCCTCATGTGTGTGCCTGTGTACGCGTGCATGCGTGTCTCTGTGCTCACCCATTTACTTCACCCTTATGGAGGGAGGCTTGGCACAGCAATAGTTAGCCAAGTTGGCCGGGATTTACTACCTGAGCACAGTGTGGTTTTCAGTTTTTGTTTTTGTTTTTGTTTTTGTTTTTGTTTTTATTTCAGTGCAGGGCAGGGAAATGGATGGCTTCAGATGGCAGGAATGGCTCAACCTCTGGTTTGGTTCAAGTACCTCCAGGCAGGGGAAGGTTGATTGGGTTTAATTCAATCCATTTGGCCTTCTTAAGCTGCCTGCTGAGCTTGGGTTTCTGTGTGCTTCCGGGATACTCTGAGGCCCCCTTTCATCATATTCTTTACCTACTGAAATGACTTATGACCAGCTCCTCTCCTCCAAGAATATCAGCCCTGGAGAGGGAGACTTACCTGCATTCCCCTGCACCTGTCTCCCCAGCACCTGCTACCATCTCTGGGAGGCTGCAGTTGTCAAAATGTGTTTGAAAAGAACTGCAGAATTTGGGGGCTATCCATGAGGCAGTTGCTAAGGACAACCACAACTTTTATCTAAAAGGAGCCAACCCCCCTTTAAGTGGTAGTTGGAGTTCAAGGCACATTTTATCTCTCCACCTCCTCTTCCTCTTAATCTTCTNTTTTGAGGTATGTTCTTCCACTATGGTCCAGGCTGGCCCAGAACCCCCGCTTCTGCTTCAGCCTTCTAAATACCGGGACTACAGGTGTGAGCTACTATGCTGGGCTCACAAGGCACCTTTTTCCTATTACCTGTCAGTGGCTCAGGACTCCCAAGGTCAGACCACTGCGACCAGATTCACGCTTCTTCCAAGAACTGCAAGAATTGTTAGGAGTAATGGTGTATCTTGCAGTCCCAACACTTGGAAACTGAAATAGGAGGCTCATGATTTCTAGACCAACTTGTGCTACAGGAGGGAAGAAGGGAGGAAGGGAGGAAGGGAGGGAGGGAAAGAAGGGAGGGGGGGAGGAGCTATTCCAATATTATATGTCCTGAACCTGGAGACACTGAAACAGTGCTGAGCTTCAGTGTCAGAAGAGCTGAGAACCAAGGGCAAAGATCATCTGTGTCCTCATTGTGTGAGCTGAGGGAGTTGTAGTGTGTCACCAAACCTCAGTTTGCTTATCTGTCAAATGGGATCAAAGTGAGCGTCGTAGATCCTGATACATGAGCCCCAAATNTGTGTTCTCCCCCTTGGAGAATCAATCTCCCTTCACCTTGAAGATCCCAAGGCAATGTGACTTCATGACCCTTGGGTGTTGGGATGCAGAAGCCTTTGATGGGTTCTACCTAGAAACAGCTCTTGCTCAACAGTGTCTCTGTTCAATGACATGAACCCATGTGATATNGGGATATGTTGGAGCATAGCTCCAAATCATGGCACCTGGTGACCAGTCAGGACCATGCTCCCAGCACCAGTGAGGGTGAGACAAGATACTTCAGTAGTGAAATAAGATGTGGTCAGTGCCACACTCTGCTCTGTGGGCTTCCTTTCTTTGTTGGCTTGGGTGGGGCAGGGGNTTGCTTCTCTAGTAGGAATCCATGTNTAAGGACCAAAGCTGTCAATACTATTTAAGTGGGTGAAGTTTGCCTCAAAGAAGCAAACAAAAAGCAAAATTGGGGTGCTTTCTGAAGATACCATCTGTATTTTGTGGGTTGCCAGACTAGACATTGTTCTCATCCTGCCTCCAGGATCTTGTATTTTTCTTGAAGCCCTTAAAAACAAGGTTATATAAGAGTANATCAGCTCTATGCCAATTCCCCGCTCCCCACACTGTGCTACAGAGAATTCTATGATCCTATGGGGTGAACGTACCTCCTTGGTCTCACNATGACTTGAGGCTTTACCTGAGGAGTGGGGGGCCATATCTGTCCCCTTATCTACTGCATGTCTCTAATTCCAGAACCTTCTAGTTCATAAGGTTATCAGTAGACTAGCAGCATAGACATCACCAGGGAGCTAGCTATCAGTTAAAAATGCAGAACCTGGGCTGGCGGGTGAAATCACTTGCCACCAAGCCAGGTAACTCCAGTTGGATCTCCAGAACCTACACGATAGAAGAAAAGCATTGACTTTCACAAGTTGTCCTCTGACCTCCACACACCCTTGCACACCCACACACACATAAATAAATACAAATAAAGATACGGGTACTAACAGTTTTTAAGAACGCAGAACCTCAGATCCAACCCAATTCTTATACAGAAATGAGCTGCATTTTTAACAAGCTTTTTGTTCATTTGAGTGCCATTCAGAATCTAAGAAACACTGGTGCCAGGCAATGGTGGCCCACACCTTTAATCCCAGCATTGGGGAGGCAGAGGCAGGTGGATCTCTGTGAGTTCGAGGCCAGCCTGGTCTACAAAGAGAGTTCCAGGACAGCCAAGGCTGTTACATAGAGAAACCTTGTCTCGAAAAACCAACAAAAGAAACACTGGTCTAGAACTTCATTCATCTCGGCATTACTCCAATCCCAAACGTCTCTGGATTTCCCAGGCTCCATTTAGCTCCCCAATCCCAGCAAGGGATGTTCAAGGGACCCTGATTACACTCATACAGTGGAAGAAAAGATCTCTCTTCTGTGTGTTCTGACAGTTTTTGTTTTTTCTTATTTAAAATGCTAAAAAAGGAAAAAGAGTGATCGTGGACGGACTTATCATCCAGCAGAAGAGCTGTGTTAAGAGANGTCTTACACAATCCTAACCGGGTAAGGAAGTGTACCAGGAGGCACTTGGTCAATTAGAAAGCCAGCACAAATGTTTCTTACAGTTCCCAGGCGGTGGGATGACAGAGCGATGTTCTTCATGAGCCCATTCCCAATGAAAATGTTTCTTGGGAATAGAATGTGACATTTAAAGTTTTCCAATTATTCTCACTAGAACGAACATGTAAGGCACTGGAAGAATGGCTGTCAACCTTGTCTGGCCATGAGAATGGGGGGAGNTTGACTTTAAAATGCAGGAGCCTGAGCTCCAGCATTGGACACAATGTCTTGAGGCATTGGGGGCCATGGTTAGTCAGGGGTATAGTTTTAAACACTCCCTGATGATTCTAGAACAGAGGGAGACTGGAGAGCCACTGAGCTGGAAAGTTATTATTTTCCAAACTAACTTAAATATATGTGGTTAGAATTTAATCTGTATTTATCATATGTTGGAAGTCTACATTTTCCTCTCTCTCTCTCTCTCTCTCTCTCTCTCTCCCCCCCCCTCTCTCCTTGAGATCTTTAACCTTTAACTTGCCCTGTAGCCAAGGATGACCTTGAACTCCTAGTCTTCCTGCTCCTCTTGCTGTGATCACAGGTATATGCCACCATGTCCAGCTCTCTCTCTCTCTCTCTCTCTCTCTCTCTCTCTCTCTCCTTTTCCTCTATTTTTCTCTTTTCTTTCTTAGCACGTCTTGCTCTTAATGATATCCCATACTGCCAGGAGGTGTCATTGGAGCTGAAACACTAATTGGTGATGATTGCAAATGGTATGAACTTGGCAATGACATTTCTGTTAACTGTTCATTCTTTCCGAATTTAACATTGCCCAGATAACTTTCATAGTATCTAAGACTGCCCTTCACTCTGACAGGACATCAAATGCCATATGGTATCTGCTGCACAGAGAAGAACTTTTTTAGGGAAAAGTCTTGAATTCTTAGGCATGTTCTCTCCTCCAGTGTTTNGCAATAGGCCAATTTCCTGCTCTAAAAAATGAAGACTAAAGCCGGGCAGTGGTGCTGCACACCTTTAATCCCAGCACTCAGTGGCAGAGGCAGGTGGATCTCTGTGAGTTTGAGGCCAGCCTGGTCTACAGAGCGAGTTCCAGGTCAGCCAGGGCTGTTACACAGAGAAACTCAGTTTCAAAAAACAAAACAAACACTAGAGTCAGTAGATCAGTTGGTGGTGATGGTGCAGCACTGGGGGAGGGGGGTAGAGGCAGGCAGATGGATGTCTGTGAGTTTGAGGCCAGCCTGGTCTACACAGGAAGTTCCAGAACAGCAGGAGCTATATAGTGAGAGCTTGTCTCAAAAAATAAGGTGGGGTGGGGGGAGGAAGAAAGGGAGTAGCCAGGCACAGGCACAGTGATGTGCCTGTAAGCTTGACTACTAAGGAGTCAGAAGCAGGAAAATGATCAGGTTGAGGCTAGCTTGGGCTACATAGAGAGACTGTGTCTCAAAAATAATAAATAAATAAAAACAAAAAAATCTTACATGAGAAGCTGAAAGAAAAGAACCAAAAAGAACAGGGCAGGCATCTTCATCCTTGATGCCTCCCGTGTGGGCCTCTGTCCAGGTCTTTCCATCATNGTCCTGTTACTAAGGCTTCAGTGCCGTTTCATCGTATTACCTTTGAAAACTGTTGGCATGACATCCCTAAGGAGCATCCTTCTCAGAGGGAAGTACCACTTGTCTTGTGCTCACCTCATCTCCCTTCTGCCCCAAGTCCAAAGTTCATCGTGAAGAAGAAACTCATTGAAGATCTGTTTAGAATGCAGATTGCTGGGCCTTCAACTGTCTCCAGGTCTAAGGTCCTTCTAGAGTCCTACAATTTTTTTTTACATGTTTTCCAAGCATTCAACTTGCTTTTAATCATGTATAATTAGGCTGGAAGCCTTTCCCAAACTTCCCTTATAAAAAAAAGTTCTCTAGATCCACCAGTAAATGGATGGATAAATGAGACATGACATATCCACACTGTGGAATATTATTCGCCCATTAAAAATGAAGTATTAATTCACATTACAACCCTGAAGTCATTGAACCTTGAAAATATTGTATGAAGTCAAAGNAGCCACGCATAANTGGCCATGTGTTTATGCTGAGCTGTCTCTCTAGTTCCTATTTTAATTTTTTTATTTAAAAAAATATTTTTTATTACANCCACTCATGGTGACACATGCCTTTAATCCCAGCACTCAGAAGACAGAGGCAGGTGGATAGATCTTAGTCTTTGTAAGTTTGAGGCCACCCTGGTCTACACAGTGATTTCTAGGTCAGCCAGAGTTACATAGTGAGATCCAGTCTTAAAAAACTTTATTACATTTATTAATGGGGGGGGTCAGGTGGGCTGTGTATGCTGTGATGCTCATGTAGAGGTCAGAGGGCAACGTGCAGGAGTTTGTTCTCTCCTCTCGCCATGTGAGTCTTGGGAATCAAACTCAGGTCACAAAGCTTGGTGGCGAGTGCCTTAATCCATTGAGCCATCTTACTGGCTCTACAGGGGTACATTTTATACAATGTGAATTGTACCTTAATTTCTTTTCAAAGGAAAGGGTAACTCCTCTAGGCAGTTGTCTTAAAGGCACTTTCAGTGCTCAGGCTTTATGGTTGTTGTGGAGGAAGCTAGGTATCTACTTTAAATAAACTCCCCAAGTGATCACCTTTTATTATTGTTATTATTATTGTTTGTCCATTTGGCTGGTTGGTTTGATTTTTGCAGCAGGGTCTCTAGTAGCTGGAAACTCAGTGTATAGCTGAAGATGACCTTGAATTCCTAATCTTCCTGCTTCATCCTCTCAAGGGATCACAGACTTATACCGCCAGGCCTGGTGAATGTAGGAGAGAGAGAGAGAGAGAGAGAGAGAGAGAGAGAGAGAGAGAGAGAGAGACAGACAACACGGAGGTCAGAAGACCATGTTGAATGTCTGTCAGTCCTCACCTCCACATTGCTTGAGACAGTCCTTTGGTCTTTGCTGCCTAGCTTGCCCACAAGCTTCCTGGAACTAACGGGGCTCCTCCTAACATCTCCCTTTCAGATCACTGGGCTCATCAACACTCCTGCTGCAGTGTCAGGCTTTTTCATGACTTCTAGGGATTCGAACTCAGGTAGGTCCTCACACTGTGTGCAAACACTTACTCAGCCATCTGCTCACACCTGGNTCTTTGTTTTTTGAGACAGGGTCTCACTATGCACCTCAGGATGACCTCCAACTGATTCTCTTCTTCCTACCTCAGCCTCCCTAGTGCTAGGATTACAATCCTTGCTTCCCATGACTCNGAGAAAGGAAAGACTAGGGAAGGCCCCCCAGAACACTGAAGGCTTCTGCAGGGACCCTTGCATCCCAGCCTTGGCCAGTGGCCTCTAGGGACCCCGCTGTGATCCCTGCCTTCTAGCACTGCCCTGCTCGACTCAGTTCTCATTACCTGAATCACTTCCAACACTAAGTTTTTGAAAAATTGCAGTTTCTATCCTGAGAACATCCACAAATGACTCACAGGTGAGAAGACTCTCAATGCCGGCATCATTGCAGAGATTCAGATCAAAACCCCCATGAGTCATCACTTCAACCCCCTGGGAAGAGCCCGTCAAAAACAATTCTTTTCTCTTCTTTCTTTCTGTTTCTTTCCTGACAGCACTGGGGATTGAGTCTAAGGTCTCATGAACCTTAAGCAAGTGCTCTACCACTGAGCTACAGCCCTAAGTTGTTTTTTTTT
>LZPO01066260.1:722422-735872 GCA_001675575.1 Neotoma lepida
AAAATCCAAGGGAAGGTTTTGGCTGGATGTGGGGCATAGCTGTGTTCCAATTGGACAGGAAGTAAATGGCAGTAATTTCCAGAACAGGGCAGGGCTGTAGCTCTGAGATAGAGCACAGGGCTGCGTCCCCAGCACCACCAAAGACCACCACTAACAGGAACTCAGACAGTTTTTGAACTAACAGCAGTAGATATATCTTTGCTTTTTGTTTTTTTATTTACTTATTTGGTATTGTTTGCCATTGTTTTTGTTTTGGTTTTGGGTTTTTCAAGACAGAGTTTCTCTGTGTAGCTCTGGCTGCCCTGGAACTTGCTTTGTAGACCAGACTGGCCTTGAACTCAGATATTCCTGCCTCTGTCTCCCAAGTGCTGGGATTAAAGGTGTGCACCACCACCACCCAGCTTGTTTTGTTATTTTTTTTTTTTAAAAAGGTCTTGCTATTCACTCCAGACTAGCCCCAAACTCTGCAATCCTGCTGCCTCAGCCCTCCTGAATATTCAGATTATTGGCATGAGCCATTCTGCAGCTTCTTTCCCTACCAAACTGCAAGTTTTTATAGGAGAGGACTTTATTTTTTCATCTTTACTGTCATACTTAACTAAATACCTTATACACGAAGATGTTCAATGTAAAATATCTAAAAAAATGGTCACATCTACCTACTTTCAAACATATATGTATTATTTATTTACTTCCTTTGGGACCGGGTCTTCAATATTTCCCAGCTCACCTGGAGCATCCCAAGGAGCTGAGGATGACCGTCATCTTCTGATTCTGCTGCTTTCGTCTCCCAGGTATTGGGCACGGCATGCCAGGCCTACATCGTGTAGGAGAAAATTTGTCTGGGTCCCGCCAGGCCCCATAAGGTCCAGCCCACCCAGTGGTCCTGCAGCCACTTATAAATTAATCACTCAAAAGCTTATATTAATTACATCTGCATGGCCATTAGCTCAAGCATATTACTGACTAACTCTTATACTTAAACTCAGCCCATTTCTATTAATCTATGTTTTGCCACATGTTCCATGGCTTTACCTGAGTCTCATTACATGTTGCTTCTTGGGCAGCTGGCTAACGTCTCCTGACTCAACCATGTTCTTCCCAGAATTCTCTTTGTCTGCTTATCCTGCCTATCCTTCCTGCCTGGCTACTGGCCAATCAGCATTTTATTTATCAACCAATCAGAGCAACACATATTCACAGCGTGCAGAAAGGCATCCCCATCAACATTGTGCTGAGCATGGGACCCAGGGCCTTGTGCATGCTACATGAGCATTGCCCCGAGCAGGCATACATGCAGTAATGTTCACCAGAAGCTACCAGGGTGCTAACAACAAAAGTGGGAGTAGGGGGCCGGGCCTGTTCCTGGGTTCTTTCTTCCTGAAGTATATGGGTTAGTAATAACGATCATTTATTTATTGCTTGATTTCCATAGATACNTTTTTGAGATAGGGTTTCCCTGTGTGGCCCTGGCTATCCTGGAACTCGTTCTGTAGATCAGGCTGACCTGGAACTCACAGAGCTCCCCCTGCCTCTGCCTCCTGAGTGCTGGGATTAAAGGTGTGTGCTACCACCACCCAGCACTTTATACACTACTATCTCATTTCTCCACTACAATAATCCTGTGAAGAAACTGGTGCTCAGAGAAGCAAAGCAACTTGCCTAAAGATACACAGTTCTGAATTCTTGTCACTAGTTCTAAGCCTTAGTCACCCCCAGCTTGTCACTCCTCCTGGGCCATGAGGATCTGTGAATGAAAGTGGCAGATGATGCTCAGAAGACAGGTGCTGGCTGGGTCAATGCCAATTTTGTGGAACTAAACAAAATTGTTCCATGCTAACAGCNCATGAGAGCCTTCTGAACGTGGCCTTGGGCCTTTCATGGTTGTGAGGTTTTCCTACAACGTCTCTTAATTGAATCTGTCCAGGCTGAGCCGAAGGATTTAAGCAATTCAACAAGGGAAGAGTTCTCAGAGTTTCCTATGAAAACTCCCTTTTAGCTGGGTGAGATTGTGCCCCCGAGCTCTCTACTTCTAACCACTAAGAAACACCCTGGGAGCGAAAGGTGAGTGCTAGGTCCTGGCCACCATTTCTCACTGCACTTTCACAGTGAGGACTGAGGTGAGCTGTTGGCCTTGACCCTACCACAGGCTGAACTAACCAGGGGAAGAGGTGTAATGTTCACATTCACCTCCTTGTGCTGTGTGCCCTGTGGGCCAGGGACAGACTTCATGCGTTCTAATTGTTTAGGACTTACATTTTCATTTCTAGATAAAGGCGCTCACCTGCACTTCAGCCAAAGGAAGCCACATTCTAGAAGTCATTGTCAAAGGAGTGAAGGGCCCATGTTGGTCCCTAGAACTGGGCTTCCATGTGTTGGAAGGAGAATTTTTTTCCTTGTCACACCCACACGCCTAGTCCTGCCTACAGGTGGGTAACCTCAGGAACAATGGTGGGAAAGAAACTGAGGTTTAGTGTAAAAATACAACTCATGAACACACTCAAGGAAGGTCAATATGAGCCCCAGAGGATGGCATGTCTTGATGTTTTTTACCCATGATATCCACACAACCTTCTAGGTACAGTTAAAGGATGGTGAAGTAATTACAATCTCTTTCTGTTTTGTTTTTGTTTTTTTGAGACAAGGTTTCTCTGTGTATCCCTGGCTGTCCTGGAACTTCCTTTGTGGACCATGCTGACCTCCAATTCAGAAATGTGCCTACCTCTGCCTCTCAAGTGCTGGGATTAAAGGTGTGTACCACCACGGCCTGGCTAATTATAGTCTCTTTATTTTGGCTCCCTACTAATAAAATGCCCACCCAACATGCTACCATAATTTTAAATATGTTTGGAGTATTTTGTTTGGAATGTATCTGGAACAGAATTAAGATTTTAATGCGGTGTGCCAGTATGAGTTTATGTGTGCCGTGTGCATGCAGACCCCTACAGGCCAGAAGAGGGTACTGGATCCTTCTGGAACAGGCAGTTGTGAGCCACTAGTGTGGCTGCCAAGAACTAAACCCAGGTCCTCTGGAAGAGCAATAAGTGCTCTTGATTGCTGAGCCATCTCCCCAGGCCCNCAGGTCCTCTTCTAGAGCAAGTAATCACTCTTAACCACCTAGCCACTCCAGAATTGGCATTTTAATGACACAGAAGGATTCTGACTTTCTAAAGGTCTTCCTCCTGGCCCTATCTCCAAGGGTAGAGTGAACGTGTGGGAACCCTTGNACTGCCTGGAGATATGTAAGTGGCCAGAGCAGACACAGGTAGTAATGTGAAGAGATAAAGTGGGTGTAGAGGGATGGATTGGGGTTGGCCCTAGTCTCCTCTCTATTACTAGTTGGGACACTCATCTTAAGCAAATTGCTTAGGCTCTCTGAACCTCCTTGTCTTCCTCGTTCCTCCTAACTGTGTCCTNTGGTTCTAGGAGCTGATGCTTGCAGAATGGTCAGCATGGAACCAGGAGCGCAGCTGGGGCTCAGAGATGCCAGCTCCTCTTTCTATAGCTCAAGACGTGAGCCCAGCTTCCTGCTGGGAACTTACTAAACACTCAAGACTATCTTTGTCATCTTTCGTTGGAGGCTTGCTCTTTCCTGAGTCCCCTGAGAGATGTTCACTGCCTACCAGCTTCTNTCCTTGCGGTGTGTACATATCCTGTGAGCATATGAGAAGACCTCACTCTCCAGGTCTCAGGGGCTGTGATGTATGACTGTGAGCTTGTTAACAGAGATTTAGAGCTGGGAAGGATGAGCTGTCCACTGCCTTTGCTTCAGCTGAACATTTATGTGAGAAAACAATGTGCTGGAAATACTGGCAACTGATACAGACAGCCCAGGGCTGCACAGTTCCTATTCCTCCACATGGTTCCTTCTACCTCTAGGGTGAAGACCCAACACTGCATGCATTTTTAATGTGAGCAGGTGGAAGAATGCAGTCAGTGGGTGCACAGATGTTGGCTTGAGCTAATCCTGGGTGCGATGCTGATAGCTGAGAGACTGGGCAAACCCCTCAGTTTCCCCATCTGCTAAATGGAACACAGGCAGCATCCATCTCCTTGAACTTATTAAGATGATGAATTTGAAATGCAGGGCACAAAGTCAGCACCCAGGAGACACAGTTCATCGCCAGCACCACTGTTGTGATTACTACCTACCCCTTAGTGTTCCTGAGTGTAAGGCACAGCATCTGCCAGTCAATCAGCCATTGCCCAAGGTGGGTATCCCACAGCTGGCAATGGTAGAATGTTTCTTTTCTGAATAGCAGTGGGGAAAAGCCAGTTGTTTTAATAGATCTCCAAATCTGTAAGACCCCTGTGTTGCCCTTNAGGCTGTGCTTGCTTGTGGAAGGATGGCTTCTTTTTTTGTTTGCTTGTTTGGTTTTTTCAAGACAGTTTCTCTGTGTAGCTTTGGAGCCTGGCCTTGAATTCACAGAGATCCGCCTGCCTCTGCCTCCTAAGTGTTGGGATTAAAGGCGTGTTGCCACCACACCTGGCTTTGTTTTAATTTCTAAAACAGAATTTTGATAAATTGCCCAGGCTAGACTTGAACTTGCCTTTCTCCTGTCTCAGCCTCAAGAGTAGCTGTAACTACAGGCCTGAGGCACTGAGCCTCCAAGCTCCTTTCTTCCTGGACTGGAAGCCATGTGCCTAGCCCTAGGGTAGAAGGCATAGTCTCTGCAGGCTGCCTCATTTCCTCTCCTTTACCCCAAATTGATCTAGGGGAAGACTAGGAGTGAGGTCTAGCTAATGAGGGAGAGTGTCAGGACGGAGCAGAGCATGCTGAAGCCTCATCTGATTCCCTGTCCTCTTCCTGCTTTAGGCACTGTCATGTGAGCATGTGATGCTTGGAGCTGGAGCTGCTGTTTTGTGACCATGAGGATGAGGACAAGGACAAAAGNCAACATGGTTAGGATTGCATAACAGAAAAAGAAAAGACCAGATCCTTAAAGCTCTTACTGAGCTGTCAGATTGGCTCTGAGGCGGCCTGTCTTCAGAGAATGTTTCTTCCACTCTGTTCTGCTTTGTGTGCTATTGTTCATCCCATTTTCTCCTACGCTGCTATGTTCCTGTCTGTTTGCCAAGCCTGGGAAAGGACTACTATTTAAATTCTGCCTAGTAATAAAGACATCCCATTCCCATTTTCTTCCTGTACATTTGGGTAATTGAGTGTTTTTAAATAAATTCCACCCTCACCATAGTAAATCTGCCCTCGAAAAGGTCACCAATGGCCTCTTGATTGACATGTCCAACATCTTTATTGAATTTTGTATCCAAGCTGTTCCACTGGACAGCTTGACCATGCTTTTATTTTTTTTCCCTGGGCCAGGGATCGAACCCAGGGTCTCAAGCATACTAGGCAAGCCCTATACTGCTGGCTATTTTAAATTGAAATTGGAGGTCAGAGTCTCTCTGAATTCTCCAGGCTGGCCTCAAATGCATGATCTTCCTGCTTCAACTTCCTGAATATCCATGTGTGCCATTATGCTTAGCCTGGTTATTGTTCTGTTTTTAGTTTGTTTTCTGTATCTGTGTGTATGTGAATGTGTGTGTGCACGNGCACTTCTCTGTGGAGGCAGAGATGAATGTGTGGGGAGTGTATACGCACGTGTCATTGTTGTCCTTGTCTTTCGTGTCGTCTCAGGCACTGCCCATCTTTTTCTTTCTTTCTTTTTATTTTTAGACTGTCTCTGACTGACCTAGAAATCACCTCTGACTGGTCAGCAAGTCCCAGGGATCTGCCTGTTTCGGCCTCCCCATACTGGGATTACAAATACAAGCTACCACATCTGGTTTTTTGTTGTTGTTATTTTTTAAATATATTTATTTTTGATTTTTTTCAAGGCAGGGTTTCTCTGTGTAGCCTTGGCTGTCCTGGAACTCACTCTGTAGACCAGGCTGGCCTTGAACTTAGAGATCTGTCTGCTTGTCTCCTCAGTGCTGGGATTAAAGCTGTGTACCACACCACCACCACCACACCCAGCCTTTGCTTTTNTTTAGCCTCGGGTTCCAGGGATCAAACTCAGAACCTTGTTCTTAACAAAACAAGGACTTTAGCTGGGTGGTGGTGGTGGTGCACGCCTTTAATCCCAGCACTTGGGAGGCAGAGGCAGGAGAATCTCTAAGTTTGAGGCTAGCCTGGTCTACAGAGTGAGTTCCAGGACAGCCAGGGCTACACAGAGAAACCCTGTCATGAAAAAACAACAACAAAACAAGACAAGGACTTTATCAATACCAATTTGGCATCTATCAATCTATCCCTCCAGTGCTCTGTTTTCATTTTCTTACTCTCTCTCTCTCTCTGTCTCTCTGTCTCTCTGTCTCTCTGTCTCTCTGTCTCTCTGTCTCTCTCTGTCTCTGTCTCTCTGTCTCTCTCTGTCTCTCTCTCTCTCTCTCTCTATATATATATATATGGATGTTAGTGCCCCCTGGCCCTCATTGAGTCAGGATCTCTCAGTTGAACCTAGAGCTCACCAGTATGGCAAGTCTCCCTAGTCAGCGCACTCGAGATTCCCTGTCTACCCCTTCTAAGGCTGGAATCACAGGCCTACCACCATGCCTTGGCATTTACGTAGGTTCTGGGGACCTGAACTCTGGTCTCCATGCTTGCTGGGCAAACTCTAACCTAGCCGAGCCGTTCACCTGCCTCTCCCAATCTGTACATATTTTCAAAGCTGGTCTTTCTTCAGCACCAGATCCACCACAGCCCCTTGGATGCCCACCCCCACCAACCATCAGCACCACATTTCCTAAACTGAACTAGGTCCGCTACAAATTCCTTGTCCATCCTTCCCTTTGCTGCTCCAGAAGCTCAGAGTCCTCCTAAACCAATTCCCCCCACACACGCATATAATCCAGTTAATCACTGAAATTATAAAAAGCATTCTTTGCTTGATAGTCTATCACAGCTTCCCCTTGTTCACTGCCACAGCCTTGGTTGGTCAGTTCTCAATCTCGTGAACAGTTTCATCTTCTTCATCCCCCGCCCCCCTGGCCATCTGCTTCGATGCTAGAGTGGATTTGATAAACTCAATGGAAACATGACACTGACTCTTACAATCTGCAAAAAGGGAGAGGTGTATCAGAGTGAATGGTGAGGCAATAGTCCTCCCCATTATGCCCACCACATGGGGCACAGACCCTGTACTAGCATTGCTTTTCAGCTCTCATAGCCCATCACCGTCTAGCTCCTCACCCCAGGCTCATGATTGGATGCCAGATGTCATGTCTCAGCATTCTAAGTTAGTATCCTCCAGATCTCAAATCACACTGGGTTTCCCCATGGTGTGTGTTAGCCCTCTGCCTAGCCTTGAGGTTCCTAAACTGAGCTACTGACTATTGCTAAATCTCCCTTGGAGAATGGAATTGGGCATCATCTTGGAGTATCCCTGTCTTCTTCCACCATAACTTATGTGACTGGCTTCAGAAGTAACCAGTCTGTCAACCTATTGTCTCTTCTGCCTTGGTAGCCTGCTAGCTACATAGTGATTTTGAGGGCTTCACACTGGGAGCCACCTTGTCTGTCATCTCTGGTGAAGCATTCTTCCCACCTAGGAAGGCACTTAGGTGTAATGGGTGTTCAGAAGTTGGTTTGAAGTGAGGGAATCATTGCTCTCATTCAATGACCCCAGCCGCCTATTTTAGAAACGGTCTCGTGTGACCCAGGCTGACCTCAAAGTCACTATATAGCCAAGGATGATCTTAAACTTTGGATTTCCCTACCTTGACCTCCTCAGTATTGAGATCACAGGCTTGCACTACCACACCTAGTTTATGTGGCACTAGGGATCAATCCCAGGGCTTCGTGCATTGCAGGCTAGGCAGGCACCCTACCAACTGAGCTACATCTCCATTCTTTCTACANAANTCTTATTAAGAATCTTAGTCAAATCTTCTCTTCACCCCATAGNAGTCTACACAAGACTCTCTGCCCACCAGCACTGAGCACATTTTGTGATGGTACCCGTTAAGACACTACCTTAATAAATACCTGTCAGATAAAATAATGCTTGCTCTATCTTGAAGCCTCTTCTAGAATCANAAGGATCAGGCCCAGGCCTGTGTCCAGGAATCTAGTGGTCTAATTCACCCCCAGGTAGCTATACCAGCCCAGCGCTGTCTTCTCTCAACCTCNCCTGCCATACCCACCCACCCAAAAAGAGGTTNTCACTCAGAGCTAGTGACAGCTGAGAACTCATTTCTCTTCCAGTGTGCCACACTGCGCTGCACTTCCAATCTCAGACACAGAATCCTGAGATGGGTTCAGGACAAGGTGTGGCCTCCCCAGCCTCTCCCAGTACAGGAACTCACTTCTGCAGCAATGCCTATGACTATGAGCTGAAATGTAAGAGATAACCTGGATTCGATAGGGACAAAGATATTATTGGATCCAGAAGAAGTGTGCAAGCTCTGGCATAGGGTCCAGTGTTCAAGGAGCTGGGTGGTTAATTTGCATCCCTTAGTGCCAACAGCTTGCGGGAGGGGATGCTAAACCCATACTCACATTTGATATCCAACTCTCTGCATGAATACCAGAGTAAGAACCCAGTGTTTTGTTTAAGGTCAGTCCCGTTTGAACAACCAAGCTAGGTGCAGAAACATACAGGCTGGACCTTTGGACTGTGCATGTTGCAATCCAGATGCTCTGCAAAGGTCGCTGATGGTGAGGAGAGTGTGCTGCTCTCTTCTAGCGTCTTCCANGGGGAGCCCTGGACAGTAGACCTGGCCCCAAGCCCACTTTTTCCACCAGAGTCAGGAAACAGTAGCAGCTGCAGTTGTTGCTAGGGATGAAGGATCAGCCACTGGGGAGCTGAGAGAGTCCAGAGGGGGTGGGGTGGCAGGAAGGAGGTCATGAAATTGACCTTGCTCAGGGGCTGCCCACGGTTGGATTGCCCAGAGACATTCAGGAGAGAGTAAAATAGCAGGATTTTCATGACAGCCCTGACCAACACGATCCATATAACCAAAGGAGTCTGAAAAGCAATTGTTGTCATTTATTAAAGGGGAATTTGCCGGATTCCACGGTTTTTCTACAGTTTTCTTAGTCCTACAACTTTGTCTCTGATAATATACAGATTGAGGAGCTCGGACTTTTTCAGGTTAATGCCAAGCACATATGTTGTTTGGAATTTCTTTTTGTTTGTTTGTTTGCTTTTTATTTCTGAGAAATATGTCAGACAGAAAAAGAACTACACAGCAATAAAATGCTAGTGCAAACAAACTCTGCAAAGGGTTGCGACACAGGGGCTGGAATGATGCCGCCTTCATTAAAGGCCAAAAGACAAAAGGTAAGGACACGACTACCTTTCCTTCACTCTCAAAGAATTAGAAAATAGGTCAAAGAGGGGACATTTCATTCCCCTCCTCTCTCCTCTCTTCTCTCTCTTGCACTCCTTTCCCCTTCCCTTCCCCTTCCCCTCCCCCCTCCTTTCCTCCTCTCTTCTCCCTTCCCTCCCTTCCCCTCCTTTCCCTTCCTCTCCCCTCTCCTTCCTTCTTCTCTCCTCTGCTCTTATCATCCCAGACTAACTTCAAACTCACTGTGTAGCAGAAGATGTTCTTGAACTCCTGACCCTCTGTCTCTACTTCTGGGTGCCAGGGTTACAAGCGTGCACCACCACACACACCGAACTGGGTATGTATTGCTCAGTATTGAGCCCAGCGCTTTATCCACACTAGACAAGAACACTACCAACTAAGCTACACATTCAGCCCCTAAATGAGTGTTTCTGAGGTATGATATAGAGGGGAATTTTCAAAATAGAGCCCTTGCTGCCAGCCAAGGACCTTGGACTTGGGTCCTGTTTGCTGACCCTTCTTCTAAGCTCCCCAGTCCAGAACTCTGGTCGAAAGTCAAGGGGAACAGTGGCCTTCTAGTTGCTCATCCCAGAGGACAGTTTTTTAGTCCTTTTTAGCAATGAGGGGCTCTTGTGACTTGGCATAGNTGTCCCTCTGTCCTGGTCATCTCTAGCTTCTCATTTACTTTCTAGATCTTTCTATGTGGCACCCTTTTTCTTCAGTAGCCATGGAGCAGCTGCCTTGGCCAAGATTGTGTGGTTATACAGGAGTTTTGTGTGCCTGCCTTTTCCCAGTTGTCACCCCAGGGCAGGCTTATTGACCCTTCCATTCAACCAAGGCCGTGAGTAATTAAGAAGCCCCCACTGGAGGTCACAGAAGGAATGAGAGGCAAGACTGCAGACCCAATGTAGGCCTCTGAATCTAAAACCAAGATTCAGCTATTAAGCTAGGCCTTCTCAGGAGACCCTCCTTGCACTGAAGTGTTCTGTAGGGTCTGTGTGTTTGGCTCATTTTCCCTGTTTATGCTTGGATCCCTGTAGGTCAGCCACAGAGCTTGTCCTCAGTTAACTCTTGCATGATATGTCCTATTCTCCTTATTTGCTCAATGTTCCCCTTTTTATGTGTTTTTATGTGCCTGCTTGCACCTTGCAGAAATGGAGCCATGGGCCCCAGGACTGTTGTCACATTCTTGATGATTCACATCTGACTCTTCCAGTAAGACACAGAGAGGAAGTTTTTCTTCCTCCTAAAAGGACACATGGAAGATAGTCCCCTGTCTCTTGAGGTGTGTTTCTTGTGACAGAGAACTGGTGACGCTGTTTACATCCTTAAGTTGTCACAAACAAGAGAAGGATAGGATGGGGCTTGAGTTCTTGATAGCCAGCATGTTAAATAATGTATTCTCTCATGGTTTGCATAGGGTTTTTTTGGGGTGTGTGTGTGTCATTTTTATCATGTTATATCATTCGGTTGTCACTTGCATTCTAAATGACACATCCAAACTGTGTGTGATGTGGTGTGCCTTCCAGGGCTCTACTACAGCCCGAAGGCCCTAATCAAAGTTGTCATCCCAGCAATTCACCTCGTGGTCTCCCCCTCTAAACACCTTCTCCTCTGAGTCTATTTCTGTTAATCCCACCATGGCCCCNGAAGTCACCCTTCTCTTCCCCTTGCATTACCCCTGAAACTCAATCTTGAATCAATCTAAGAGATTTTTGGCATGAACCCTTTATCTTCCTTTTCAGTCCTTTGCNAGTTCAGTTTTCTTTTTTACTGATTGTCCTCTTTCACACACTGACCCTCAAACCACTAGCATCCATCCACACTGCTATCAAAGATACTTTAAAAACTCAGTGTGCACTTCAGTGATTATAACTGTCAGTGGCCTGCCATTGTCTTCAAGGTGGAATCGAGCTGATGTTAAGGTTCATAGGNCATTCTGGGGCTGACTGCCCTGCGCTCTCTCCACTCCACAGGTGTGCCAGGTTCCAGCACACAGATCGCCTTGCAGTGCCAAGCTACTGCTGTGTCATGTATGTGCTGTTGACCTGGCCTGCCCATGCTGACATGGCTCTGTCGTGGTCCTAAGTTCTTATTCACGTTCGTTTCCTTTGTTACAACCCTAGTAGTTAGGAAACTCCATTTGCTGGAAATTTCTTTCCTTAAAGTTCTCTTGAATTTTATTGTGACCTCGATTCTGATTCAGTCCCTGCGTGGAGAGGAGTGGCTAGCTGGTCTCAGGGCATCTGTTCATCATACAATAGCATAGAGATATTACTGGTGTGTTTCTTGCCCCTTAAGAACCTGAGAGTGGTCTTGGCAGAGCCCACCCCAGGGCAGAGCTTGTCTGCAAGCTCTGAGATAGCCTTTGACTTCTTCTGCATACTAGCTCTGGGATCTTGTTTGCTGACTGCCTCCCCTGGCTCTGCCTCTTGCCCTCCCTGCTTTCCCTCCTNCCCCAGCACCTGGGAGTTGTTTGGTCTGCAAACGACCCTTCCTTCTTTCCAGCACTTGCTGACCCCACCCCCCATCCCCGCATGGGGGATGGTGAACTAGCCTTTAGAGTTACGAAACCCTAGGGGCCAAGGCTGAAGCCCCCGCCCCCCTGCTGTTCTGTGACTGGGTAAAGAGGGCAATCTGCTAGGTAAGAGGGAAATTCCAGGAGAGCTGCGGCCACCTTCAACTGGTGGCCACCCAGCTGTTTCTATCTGCTCACAGGCCAGTTTACCTCACGCTGTTAGATCCAGCTACTGGGGTCTACTGCAGCACACTTTAGCCCAGCATTGTCAGCCCCCAGCATGGGAAGCATGCCTACCTGTGAAAGCTCACATTAACAGTGAGAAGGAAGTGAGCAACAGAGTCATAGCTTGAATGAGTCTCTGTGTGGTCTCAGGCTAGAGTTTACTGTCTGACGTTTGGCATGGAGTTCGGATTGGCATGGAGTTCGGATCATAGGACCTATGTCTGTTTCTTGGGGCTGCAGAGGCTACAAGCAGTGAGGTGCTCTTCAAAGCCCTGTGGCTTGGTGCCTTCTCCCCTTTTAAGCCTTCCCAGATTCAGGCTCAGTTGTCCTAGCTCAGGCGTGTCTTCCCCCTGTAAACCTATCTCATGGATTCATAGATTTTGTGTGTGTGTGTGTGTGTGTGTGTGTGTGTGTGTGTGTACATACATCTATGTGTATGTGTGGCACACATGGGGAGGTCAGAGGACAATTTTGTGGGTTCTGTTTTCTCCTTCTCTCTTTACAGGGTTCTGGGGATTGAACTCAGGTCACCAGGCCTGCATGGCGAGTGCCTTTACCCACTGAGCCATCTCTTCATGCCCTGGTTCCCTCAGCGTGGGTCTTTCTCTTTCCTCCAGCTAACCACATTTGGCATTCTTGACTTCCAGGGCTCTGGTGTGTGGTGACTTCAGAGAACTTGAAATTCTAGTTTCACCACACCCTGGCTGGCTGCATGGATGTGGGACACCAGAGTCTGAGCCCTCCAGTTCCTCATCGGAGCTATGATCAGGGAATGACCACAGCTNACTTACCAGAACCTTCAGAGCCCAGGCAACAGGATTCATCTCCTAGCCTAGTTGCTTTCAGAAAGTGTGACAAGTGATCCCTTCTCCCTCTTCCCTCCCTTCTTCCCTCCCCTTCATTTATTTTAGCCTTAGTTCCCTTATTTATAACAAGGGCATCATAATAGAATCTGCCTCACAGAGTTATTGTTAGTATCCACTGTGTTAAAAACACCCTGACTATGCNAGGCTTGGTAGTGTATAACTGATTCCAGCTCCAGAGAGCTTAAGACAGGAGGATCAAGGTTTTAAGCCTGGGGGCTGGAGAGTTGGCTCAGCAGTTAAGAGCACTTGCTGCTCTGTCCTGAGGACTAGAGTTCAGATCCTAAGACCTGGGTCAACTGGCTCACAAATCCAATTAGTTCCAGCGCCAAGGGATCCGATGGCCTCTTCTGACCTCAGAGGGCACCCGAACACATATGTATACACATTCACATAGACACATGTAGACATACACAAAGATAAAATATAAAAAAGATTTAAAACCCGGGGACCAGCAATAGAGCTTAGTGGGTTGCCAAGTGTGGTGGTGGCACATGCCTTTAATCTCAGCACTTGGTAGACAGAGGCAGGCAGATCTCTGTGAGTTCAAGGCCAG
>LZPO01066260.1:753489-773321 GCA_001675575.1 Neotoma lepida
TGTATACAGAAGAGGGCGCCAGATCTCATTACAGATGGTTGTGAGCCACCATGTGGTTGCTGGGAATTGAACTCAGGACCTCTGGAAGAACAGTGAGTGCTCTTAACCTCTGAGCCACCTCTCCAGCCCCCTCCTAACCTCTTTTTAACTCTTTAGTTGCTTAGGGTAGAATCCAGGGCCTTACACATGTAGGCAAGTGCTCTGCGTTTGAACATCATCTCAGTCCATCATCTACATTTTTACTTTCTCCAAATGTTTTGAATTCCTAGAGACTTTATTATTAGTCTCCACTCATCATCATTATTAATAATCTCTCATCATTACCTCCATGCTTCTGTACATAAGACAAACAAGTATACCTGCTTCCTGAACTGCTTCTCCATTTAAGCAGCTTAAAGGCAATTCAATCCATAGGTTGAAAAGCTGAGTTCTGAGAGTGTTTTCCAGAGGTGCCACACAGATCACTCACAAATCCTACTTCAAATTATCTCCTGGTTCACATTCTTTTAGAAGGAAATCTAAATTCTGAGTATCTCAAAGATTTTGTGGTTTGGTCTTTTCCTGTGTCTGCCTTCAGGAGTTCTGGAAGCAGCTTGCAACCACCCCATTTACCTTCTATACAGAGCATGTTTATTGGGATTAAATCGCTAGCCACCCACTACATGTGTTCTGTACAAAACTGTGTAGTGTTTAGTTTAGTCTTACTTCATAAGTCTTCATGGGTCTTCTTCCATTTTCTTTTAAGGGCTTTTTCTGTTTATGTTCTAGCTAGATGTCCTTCTTGTACCTTTTTGCCTTTTTGTACCCATCCTCTGTGTATGTGTGTGTTGTGTGTGTGTGTGTGTGTGTGTGTGTGTGTGTATTTCAGCTGTATATATTTGATTTGCTAGTCTTCCTCTGTTGTTACCTTGTTGGAGGACAGGGTGGTGGTTTTTATTATTTTGTTTTCCTGTGTTCATTATAATACAGCCTGGCACCTCCTAGGGGTTCACAGATGTCTGCTCTATAGACCAAATAAAGACTTGGAGAAATAGTTACAGTTCTTTTGGTTGTTTGTAGTTCTGGAGATCAAAAACTATTGCCTAGTGTGTGCTGGAGCAACACTCCCACCCACCCTCAGTTTTGAGTTCTAGCAAATGTTCTTTCATATATGAGGGCTTTCCTCTTGTGTGTTTAATGTTACTGAGTTAGGTGAACATTGTCTCCCAGAAGTGTGCCCCTGTAATATTCCTGTTTTCCTGGTTTTGTTTTCTAAACAGGCACTGGAACTTAAACTAAGACCAGAAAGCCTTGGAGGCAGGAAGCAGTGCATTTAAAGTAGTTCCCGGAGTGCTTTTGAGCTGTGATGCTTTGGCATACTTGAATATCAACTGTCATAAGTATTATCTTAGTAGCCCAAGTGGTAATTTTAGCAGCCGGAAGTCATTGGAAAGTCTGGAAATGAAGCAAGGGCTTGATTGTATGGGATAAACCAATTTTGAAGAGGCTTGTTTGTAAACTGGCACCCAGTGCAGCTTACTGATGATCAGAGTACTGACCAGTGCTGGAAGCCCTTTGTCCATTCTGCCATTTAAACACACCTATAACTTGACATTATACCTCCTACATATGGCAATTTCACCTTTGTACCCTTTGTTCTATTTTGTTGGGTAATTTGGAGTAATTGATTGTATTCTGTTGAAGTCTTGACTCATTCACTTTGTTTATTTAGCTACATTTTCATTTCTATGCAGTGATTGATACTATGGTGGCAAAAATGAACTCAGTAAAGGCATTTGTGGATATGCTGTAGTATTACTCAGAAATNGAGGGTTGGGATTATGAGGTAAACAGGTACAATTTTGAAGCAGGGTTAGATACTGCTTTCTTTTTTCCTTTTAGCCAATTTAGAATATCTGTTTTATCTTGTGGTTGGACAAAAAACAAAAAACAACCAAACCAACCAAAAAACAGTGGGAAGGATTTAAGGATATGTAAAAAAGCCTCTGAGTTACAATTTAATGTATTTTTCTGTACTATTAAAGAGCATAAAAAAATACAGATAAGAAACTCTGGTGGCCTTTGGAAGGACAAGAGAGTAAAGGAATGCCAGTTTCCTCAGCATGTGAATCTTACAACGTGGTGGTTAGTCATAGAGAGAAAACAAACTTGGTAACTGCTTTCTAAGAACAGCTCAGATGTCATATGTAGGCTGTGAGGTTTGCTAACTCTTCTCTTTCTTACAAAAAATAGTCTGTTGCAAGACATCAGACTCGATTCAAGCTGCTTTAAGCCCCCAAACCAAAAACCATTTAGTGGTCCACGTAACCTGTAAGGAAAAGGATCATTTAGATTGATGGACTGTAAGATTCAGATTTCTTGACCAATTCCTGGATTATTATTGTCTAACATGTGGTCATATGATTGGCCAAGCTTAGTGAGTCTGTTACTAAGTAAATGGTGAACTAGTAAACTATAGTTGAGCTGGGTCACTACTCATGCTCAGTTGTAAGTTTGAACTCCTTAAACATGGTAGCTTTGCACTCCCTTCAGTGTTATTTNAGCACCTTGTAAATTGTCTTTACAGTTTTGATTTTGTGGCTGTATGGATGCACATGAGTGCAAGTGCCTGCATAGGTTAGATGTGTGAGAGTCCTGGAGATGGAGTTANAGGGTTGTAGATTCTGGGAATCAAAATCAGGTCCTCTGGAAGAGCAGTACTTGATTTATATATTTATTTTTAATATGTAGGTATTTTGACTGCATGTATGTGTGCACCACATGCCTGCCTGGTGCCTGTGGAAGCCAGAAGAGGGTGCTGGATCCCCAGAACTGGAGTTAGAGATGGTTGTGAGCCACTATATGGGGACTCAGACTTAGGTCCTCTGGAAGGGTATCAGTGCTCTTAACAGCTGAGCCATCTCTACAGCCTGTTATTAGTAAATTTTTACTGTGTGAGTAAAGAAAAGGATAGCAGTAAAGATTGATACACTCTAGAACCCATCCTTGTCCTAGTTAGGAAGAAAATGTTACAGGATATTTAGAGACCAAACAAACATAGAAACATTGTCACCAATAGAAATTGTTTTTGAGGAGTTTATTCTTTGGACCACAAATATTTGAGTACACTTCCCCTGGTGCTATATTGTGATATGAGGTTTGTTGATAAGACAAAAATGGGATAGGTGGTAGCACCATGTGGGAATGGGGAAGGTAAGCTGTGTGAATGAAAGATTTCAAAGCTTTGATGTTGTTCACTTTGGAAGCTTTTAAGGAAGAAGTTTTGTTTTGTGGACATTTCATGTTTTTGAATTCCTTATTTGTGGAAAGTAAAGTGAAAATCCTGCTTTGTTGTAGATGGTTTGTATTCTAGAAGGACCAAGATACTGATTTTTTTTTTTTTAAATCAATACCTTACCCAAACCCTCCACTGAAGAACAGATTTGTGAGCATGAGAACTCTTTGAGTGTGTTTATTCTGAATTTGAGTAGGTTGATGGTTCTGAGACCTTAGCATGTGGAACCACCTGTAAGACTTGTATAATATGTTACTGGGTCTTCTTCCGAGAGTCTTCATAAGCATTTGTTAAGTGGGACCTCAGAACTTGGATTTCTCATGGGTTCTCAGGCAGTGTCATGCTGCTGCACTGGGTAGTGCATCTCAGAATTGCTGGTTCAGATTGGGGCTTCTTTAACTTTTCTGCTTTGGTCCTCAGACAGAGCATAGAGGCATGAAAACTAGGCATTCACATCAATACTTGATGGTAATCTTAAGTTTATTTTAAAATTCTTTGGTATACATGTGCATTTTACCATTTATTAGAGACAAAAGCTAATTTGCATACTGACCAGATAGATATACTTTTTTATATGCAAATAATTAAATCTTGGCTTAAATGTTGGATATTTGGAACATAAAGCATTTTCAGAGTTGATAGTTTGATTTTATTATCATAATTCTGAGAATGTTGCCTCACATAAATGCATGGTACAAAACGGCAGAAGGATGTTTAGGGTCATTTCAGAAATTGTCAAGTCTTTCTTAACCCAAAGCCAAAATTTTATACCCCCACCCCCCACCCCTCCGATTTCTCTGTCCTGGAACTTGCTCTGTNGACCAGGCTGGCCTCAAACTCAGATCCACCTGCTTTTGCCTCCCAAGTGCTGGTACTAAAGGCATACACCACTACACCCAGCTTTTCTTTTTAATTATGTATATCTGCCTGTGTGTGCATGAGAGGAGTGAAGATACCCACAGAAACTAGAAGAGATTGGATCTCCTGGAGCTGGAGTAGCTTATCATGTGCTCCTCGATGTGGCCGCTGAGAGCCAAACTCTGGTCCTCTACAACAGCAGTATATACTCTTAACTGTTGAGTCCACTTTTTAAATCAAACATGAGACATAGTACAGTCTGATAACGCTGTGATTGATACCTGCTTGTGAAGACAAGATGGCACAAGCCTTAGGGTAGGTGAGCCAGGTAGATCTGATGAGTGGTGGCCAGCCTGGTCTGTGTATGAGTTCTAAGTGAGATGGGATGACATATAGCGAGACTTTGTCTCAAAAAACAAAATCACAAATCAAGTTGGTAATCAAAGGAAAACTAATTTTTCCCCATTGTTAAATAGCGAATGAATTCCCCATTGTTAAATAGGAGCAAATGAAATTTTAAAGATTGAAAAAATTTTAGGTTGGGAAATGGAGATTCTCAGACCTTTGGTTGATATATAAATTTATTTAAAATATCATGCTTTTAGAATACGTGTATTTTGTGATCCAGTGGTATGACTTGGAGGAATTTGTATGACTGGCCCATAAATAAAAATTTCTCTGTAGACATTGATTGTGAGTGAAGATTCAGAGGCCAGCAAGATGGTTCTGTGGGCCAGGATGCTTCCCACTAAGCCTGACAAATCTAAGTTCAGTGCATGGGACCTACATGGAGGTAGGAGAGAACTGAGTCCTGTGGGTTGTCCATTGATTTGCACAAGTATGCTATGACATGCTCATGAACATGTGCATACATACACATTAAAGAAATTAATAATAAATTTTAATAAAATTATCTTTAAATGTAATGGATTATTTATATTACAGTGTTGGTGGAATATTTTAGTTACTCAAAGTGGCTTGAGAATGATCCTGTTGGTGGGGATGTAAAACTGTATATTCCACTCTGGAAAACAGTCTGTCAGGTTCTTCCTACACATACCCCTAACCATATGACCTGGCAGTTATACCCCTTGATCTTTAAGCCCAAAGAAATGAAAACTTACACTCACACAAAAGCTATTCATAGCTTTGTCAAACTTCCAAGTTAGTAAAAACAAAAAAACTCAACTATCTTTCATTAGAAGAGAAGTATCTTCACAGAGTGGAATACTTTGCATGAAAAAGAATATGAATAGAATATGGTTTCAGGGGCTTTATAGGCTGAGTGAAAAAAATACTAAAAGAGCTCATACTGTGGAAGATCTTTTGGTGTCTTGTGTTGTATTACGTGAATGTGAACCTGTGTTAAATGGTAAGGGGGATTGAGAGGCATGATAACATCCCCCAAATAAAACTAGGAGGAGTGTGCTGTAGCATAGTTAGGTGACTGGTTTGTTAATTACTTCAAAAGATAAGAGGGGGATTTGGTTCTCAGCACAAAGAACTGATACTTGAAGAGTTGGAAATGCTAATTAGAATGATTTGATAATTTACACATTATATACATGTATATTATCACTATGCCTCATGATTATTAAGATTCAAAAATAATCTTAAGAAATTTAAATCATTTTGAAAATTATAAATCACAAAAATTGGCATTGCTCTCCCTAAGTATGCATTATGCTAATAGTATTTTATTGGTTCTGACACTGCATTATAATTAAGAAAGTGTATATTACACAGAAGCTGAAAGGTGATTACATGGGACCAAAGTATACTATTTTGCAGTTTTCTATGAGTATGTAAATAAGTCCAAAAAAGCTTAGTAAAGGATATGTGAGGGGCAGGTGAAGTAGCTCAATGGTTAAGAGCAGCCTGCTTTTCCAGAGGACCCAGGTTCAATTCCCTGCACCCACATGACAACTCGAAACCATCTGTAACTCCAGTTTCAGGAGGTTGGAAACTCTTCTGAGTTCTGTGGATACCAGGCATGCATGTGGTGCATAGTCATATGCAAGTTGAAACATAAAATAGATAAACAAAAAAGAAAAACATGGAAATTGTGACTGTACAACTACTGTTAATGGGCCCCTGAGCATAGCCCATCAGTCATTGGATATTTTGAAACATATGCTTGCATAGTGCTTTATGTTTTGCACATCAGTTTTATGTCTTTTTTCCCTTCATGTTAACTCTCAGAATTGAGAGTTAGTTGTTACTGCAGCCTTGCAGTTGTAGAAGCTGCTGCAAAGAAAAGTAACTCTGGATTTCACATTCAGTAAGACAGAAGAANGGTGATTAGGCTAAATGGACCAATTATCATGTACAAAATGTTTGTAAAACTTTTTTAACCTGCATCTTCACAATATTCTATCCTTTTCTAGGGCTGTTTTAGTTAGGAGAGAGCAATAGAATAATGCTTGTTCAGAATTCTGGAAAAAGTCCTAATCACAATGCTTATAATGTGCAGTTAACACTGTATCTACTAAGATTTAGTTTTACTAATTCTTAGTTTGTTTCTTTTTCTTATCAGTGTTTCTTATCCTTCTCATCCTGACTTTTGGAGAAATAATACCTTTAAAAACAGGCTGAGAGTGTACAGTATTTTCTGCCTTGAAATCAAAAAGGTTGTTCGCTTGACTTAGAAAAGTCACACAGTTATTTGAAAGTACTTTTCATGTTATCATTAAAATCACCAGAAAGAAGCATTGAGTTTGTGAATGATTTACTCTGCAGGAAAGTGGTGCAATGGAAAACACTTGTCGCCTGGGCAGAGTCAGGTGGACAAGTTGTGTGCCCTTTGTGTTCTGCTTTCACTGTGTACTCTGGCTCTGTATCCAGTTCCTTCAGTTGAGTTACTGAGGAAGTCAAGGGAATATGCAGCTTGTCCTTGGCTATTGGAGGACATAATGTATGTCAGTAAACAATCAGCTCATGTGTTGGCAAATGCCTCCTTTAATGTCTACCTGTCTTCTTCTAGATGCAGAGGACTGTGAACCTTCCTTATTTAACATGGCACCTATCACATCTTATACAAAGAACTCAACTGCTACTGTTCTTCCCGATTGTGAAATTTTGTCATTGTTTTGCTCCCTCTATCCCCCCACACACATTGAAGACTTGGGAACGTGACCTTCTTAATTGACTTTTGGGGGTAAAATTTGATGTAGTATAATTGTTTCAGAGTTTCTCTTTTTGAAGGGGGATCCTGAGACCTCACACATGCAATCTTGTGTGACTTTGTGTTTTCTGATTTACTGTTGTTTTCTGAAACAGGTCTTAAACATTTCTCTTAAATACTATGGTGCCAAATTATTTGTTTAAAAATATGTAGGGAAGATAGTTTATTCATAATGTGTTTCCCCAATGATGTATGCATATTTTGGTGTCTCTGCTTGAAGGAGTTTCATCTGTTACAAATGTTGGCATGTTCAGTTTATATGTAACCGAACAGTTTTCTGGTTTTGTTACTAAATTTTCATTTANATATCCTTCCTAATTTCTCCTAAGCTCAGTGTAGACCGATGGAAAGCTAGGATGAAGACAATGGTATTCATCAAATGACTAAATTTCTTGAAGGTAGGCCTTGTGGTACATACCTTTAATCCCAGTACTTGAGAGGTAGAGGCTGGTGGACCTATGTAAGTTTGGGGCCAGCCAGGTCTACATAGTTATAGAATGTCCATGACTACATAGAGAACCTGTCTCAAACAAACAACAACAAAACAAAAAACATAAAAGAATGTCTGAAATTTTGGAATCACTACAGAACACCTGGTGCAGAAGACAGGTGTGTTTGTAAGTATTGTTTGTTGTACTGCAGCCCTGGGGTGGTGCATCCTTACACCTTTGTTTTATTATTTAATTAAAATAAGGAAATACTCTGTAGCAAAGCTTCGTTCTGACAGACCCCATCTACATTGGGGTCTCTGTGACTAGCATATATGGAACATCAGATGTGTATTGACTGTGCTAGGTGCTGTGTATGGAGACACAGCTTGTCCAAGACTCTACTGCATGACAAGACAGTGGTGCTAGCCCAGGCCTGAGTACCATGGTGTGACTTTGTTTTTGTTGCTTAAAGCTTTATTAGTGACCTTATATGCTGATAAGGGCTAACATTTTTAACAGGGATTTAACTTACAAAAGAAGTTCATTAAGTTCATTTCATGCATTTTTCTCATGTAATCCTTACAAGGCAAAGGTGTACATAGAAGTATATGACCCCTTAACAGATAAGAAAGTGAGGCTTAGGTTTAACATTACTAATCCAAGTTTTTTAGTAGAATTGCATTTGATCTTTCTTGCTTCATAGAAATAGCCTATTTATTTAGTCTCTCTACCATCTGTGTAACCACAGTTTAGAAACATTACTCATCCACCACGACAGTCAATATACTAAATTCTCATTTTAGTCTTTTAATACTCTGCTGCCTTAATGTTCATTGTATTTTTTATTTAGTGTATTTTGCAAGAGTCTCTCTCTGTACCTGTATCAATTCAGTGACCTTGAAACTGGGTTTTGCCAAATCTAGTCTCTTGGCGATAACTTCAGAAAATACAGAGAGTAACTTCAGAAAATACAGAGAGAAAATACAGAGAGCACGTAATCGGTCTATTCAACAATAGGATGCTGTGTTGCTCTTCAAGGCTCTCTTGCCCTTAGTATGTATTTCCTGGTCACATTGATCATTGAACATGTTCTTTTATGCCATTATGTTGCCTGCCCTGCCACATACAGTTTGTGGCTCAGGACAGACTCCATCACAGAGGGACATCCCTGTCCCACTTAAACTTGCATAAAATTGTCCGAAAACTTTACTCTTATTCCTCCCTGGCAAACTCCATCTTCTGGTGCAAGGTCCAGCGAATGATAACTCCTGAGGCGGAAACCATTTTGATTCTTGTGTGATCATTGAAGCAGCTTTGTGTTAGGTCTCCAGCAGAACATGAAATTTGTACTGGATTTTTTCCCTTCACATTTGTTTCTCTGTATTTAGGTTTGAAGCCTTCAGGGAAGACAGTTGTTAAGTCATTTAAAGCAGGCTACTAACTGTGGCTTTTTGTATTATTCACTATACATTTCAGAGCATAATCCATTATTCTCATCTCTTGTTTAAATGCTTTTCTCCCTTAAGGGTAATTATGTCATGTTAGTTAAATATCTATGTAAATTGATATTTTCATTTTAAAAACTTGTGAGTTAAGTGTCGTGGCACACTTCTATGGTTCCAGCACTGAGGAAGTTGAAACAGGAAGATGAAGAGTTGGAGGCCNGCCTGGACTACCTAAGTAGCAAATTCAAAGCCAGCTGACACTGAGAGCTGATGTGAAAAAAAACCAAGGGCTGAGAATGCAGCCCAGTACTTGCCTGAATTTCTTGTGCAAGGTCTAAGTTTAATCTCTAGCAAATACATACTAGCAGAGAAAACATCATCCTGCAGCACAAACAATAAAAACTAGGTGAATGGCTTGGAAATATTGCCATACTGGTGGGGTTTTGTCTTGGTTTCTTGAGACAGGATTTCTTTGTGTAGCCTTGGCTGACCTGGAACTCCCTCTGTAGACCANGCTATCCTCAAACTCAGAGATCCTCCTGCCTTTGCCTGTGCTGGAATTGAAGGTGTGATCATGTCCAGCTGCCATAGTCTTACTCCTCTCTTCTGTTTCTGGTTTTAACTTTTTGCATGCATTGTATTAATTTTAGGGTGGTTCCTGTGATCACACTTTCTTTCAAGTTCATGCCTGTTTTTCTGCTCACAGCTAACCTAACGATTGTTTGCAGAATAGGTTTCTGATGAAGCTGGTTGCTTTAAGAAGGCAAGCCCCTCCCAGGTGGGCTCCTCAGAAGTTCTCTACTCAGTTTGCTGGATACCAACTGCACAAGAAGGGACTGGGTGATTTGGATCCTGAAAATGGCTTAGGGTGGCAGTAAAGGTAGATTAAATTGAACAAGATCTCGAAATCTGCTTTTCTTCAGAGATTTTGCAGTTGAGTAGCACTCAGATGGTTGTAGTTCTTTTATAAAAGGATTTTTCAAGAGATGGACTAGAGCTCTTGAACCAAGTAGTGATTTAGGTACTGTCATTTTCTGCCAGCAGGGGAAATTCTAGGTCTTCCTTTCAGCTCTTTGGCACTGTTTTAGAAATGAAGTCTCTAAATTGTTTATTAATGCTTTCAGAATTCTTTGACCTAATGTGAGTTCCATGAGTGGAACAGGCATTTTCCCCAATGCTTTCGAGTGTTTTGTTTGGTAAAATGATTTGTTGGATTTTAAATTTATGCACCAGTTATCAGTTTGCAAACTAACTTTCCAAATAATAGAAAGATATTAATGCTAAACTGCAGAGTTGATATCTCATTAGATAGAGATTTGTGTAATGTTTTGAGTTGTTTATTTATGAAGGCAGGGACTCACTCTAGCCNAGGCTGGCTTAGCTGGAACTCAGCAGTTTACCTCAACTCTCCCAAGTGCTGAGGTCTCAAGAGTGAGCTGACACCACTGGCATGAGACTTTGGTAATCTGAGACAGAATTATACCATCTTTCCTTTAAACTCCCACTCACCTAGATTGCAAATTGTGCAGACCTGCCTGGATTATAATTTTTTCTTTCTTTTTTTTGGTTTTTTTGAGACAGGGTTTCTCTGTGTAGCTTTGCGCCTTTCCTGGAACTCATTTGGTAGCCCAGGCTGGCCTCGAACTCACAGAGATCCGCCTGCCTCTGCCTCCCAAGTGCTGGGATTAAAGGCGTGCGCCACCACCGCCCGGCTATAATTTTTTCTTTTAAGAAACTAAAATACATTGTATTGTTGCTGTGTCATTGGCATTTTTCTTAAAGAGTAGATCTTTGTGCGATGGGCTAGAGTGAGCATCTGTAGTGTGTAGACATGTGTTTCCCTTCAGATGGCAGGCTCAGTTGGTTGTGTTCATTGTGTAAATGAGCACAGCCTTAGTCCTTGTTCTGAGTTCTATTTCCATTCAGAGTTAGCACANCAGAGACAGAAGAGTGAGCACAGAGCAGCAGCCAGTTTCCGCTTGTATGATCTGGAATTTCCTTAGATTCATTTTAACTATCAGGTTTAATCTTTAGTCCCTTCCTTCTCTCAAAACCTCCTTAAAAGAAAACAACTTGGAATTGTACAAAGGCTTTTGGCAAAGAAAGTTGACTTTTTCTTTCCTTACGTCTAGCATTTCAAGATTCAACACAAGTGAAAGTCCTCACACGCCTCTCCTCCCTGTGCCCAGTCTGAGGAAACTCAGATGACAGGCAACAAGAAACTTTGAGGGTTTTGTTTTGTTTTGAGACGCAGGGTCTTACTATGTATGCCAGGCTGGTCTCCAACTCTTGTCTCCCTGCCTCAGACTCTTCCCTAGTGCCTGGATTACAGGCATGTACCTCCATGCCAAGCCCAACAGTTGACGTTTGAATAAACTCAGGCTGGCTGTGTTTGTTTGCTTTTCATTTTCTTGTGCCTAGAAAACCATTTGGACCAGATATTGGTGTGAAGAAGAGTGGAAAGATTAATTTCCGTACTGTTGAATATGGAAAGTTGCATAGTGACCCCCCAAATGCATGAAGCTTCCGTGTTGCCAGACTAGAATGAGCTCTTCCAATCATCACTGAGTTGATGCCTCCATGAAAGCTTTGTAGTGTAGATCACTTCTGAAAAGATGGGTGCTACAGTCTGTGTGTGTGTGTGTGTGTGTGTGTGTGTGTGTGTGTAATGGTAATGGTGGTTTTGACACTAAATTGACAGCTTAAAAATGTTAGAATCTGTTGCCAATAAAAATTAGTCAGGAATGAAAATACATTTTGAAAATACTTAGCAAGCTAGTGAGAAAATACTTTGCTGTACAAAAATATGTTTCACTTCCAGTGTTTTTAGTATGCATCTTCAAATTATGTTAAATGAGTAGACTTTAGTTTTACGATTTTATTGTAATTTATTCATTCATTAATTTCTTTTACTAGTATCTCACATGATAGNCCAGGCTGATGTACAACTCACTTTGTAGCCCAATCTGGCCTCCTGAGTGCTGGGATCACAATGTGAGTCATCATGCCTAACTTAAGCTTCAGATTTTAAGAGATGATAAATAGTAAAACTTGTCTATGGGAAGTTTTGTGGTCTAATGTGTGATTTCAATATTAGTCCTGTAACAAAACCAAGCTTACTATAATCAGACAAAACAGAGAACATTTGCCATCTTTGTTTAAAGGAGGTTTACACCTAAAATGCAGTCTGAGAAACCACCATGTTGAAGGTATTGATCATATATTTTCCCCCATTAAAGTTTTCTTTCTTGTTTATTTCAGTCCCAGATCTAGCTATTAGCTTGTAAATTCATTTGTATTTTCTTTAACTTTATGTGAATGAATGTATCCTCCACCCATTGGTCCTAGCCACTTTGAGTTAGTATGCTTATTTGAAGATACATAATTTTTTAAAACTGCTTTTTGTTGTGTTTTGTTTTTTGTTTTTTTTTTCCCAAGATAGGATTTGTCTATGTAGCCTTGGCTGTTCTGGAACTTGATCTGTAGAGACTGGCCTTGAACTCACAGAGATCCACCTGCCTCCGCCTCCTGAATCCTGGGATTAAAGATGTGTGCCTCCACCACCTGGCTTAGTTGCTAAATAACAGTCCATTGCATGTTTAATCTGCAAATCAATTCCCTATATATGGTCCTTTTAATTGTTTTCAGTTTCTGGCCCTTAACAGTAAAACCCTGTTGTGTATAACCCCAGACAAGTCTTTCTATAGACTTATGCCTTTCATTTCTCTTGAGTAAATATTAGAAATGGAACCCTTAGGCTAGGTTTAAAGTATCATCAGCAACAACAACAAAAAAAGCCACCTGCTAATTATTTCCCAAAATGGTTATAATTTTAAATTCCCAGCAGCACATATGATAGTTCTAAGCTGTTGTAACATTTTAACATCCTCTTTGGCCTTGGTAAATTCTCTTTTTTAGCTATAGACTTCTCATGGTAATTTAGCTGTTGATATGGTTTTAACTGTTGTCTCCAAAATAGCTAGGGTATTGAGTGTGTCTCATACCTTTTTTTTTTTTTGCTCTCTGCACATTCTGGTATCTGTTCGTATCATTAATTTCTTTTGAAGGTTCTGGTTTTTTTTTAAATGTTTCGTTGATTGGTCTGTCTTTATTAATTTGGTAGCTGTAATTTATGTTGCTTTATAACATCTTGAAATAACAATCAAGAAATGTGACCTTTCCTCTTGGCAGTGGTGGCACACGCCTTTAATCCCAGCACTCGGGAGGCAGAGGCAGGTGGATCTCTGTCAGTTCCAGGCCAGCCTGGGCTACCATATGAGTTCCAGGAAAGGTGCCAAAGCTACACACAGAGAAACCCTGCCTTGAAAAACAAAACAAAACAAAAAAACAAACAAAAAAGAAATGTGACCTTTCCACCTTGGTTCATTTTCAGTTAATTTGGTTTGTTTTCAGTTAGTTTACTATGTTTCACTCTTTGTAATTCCATAATAAATTTTAGAATCAGCTTGCCAAGTCCTATGTAAAGGATGTACTGGGACTTGTTTTACAATTCATTGAGTTTGTGTGTGTGTGTGTGTGTGTGTGTGTGTGTGTGTGTACAGGTGTACATACATACATGTGCACAGAATGGAAGAAAACAGGCATTTCACTGTTCTAATCCGTGAACAGTTTATCTTTTCATTTATTTAGATTGTCCTTGAACTCTTCTCTTGATCTTTCTAACTTGGCCTCCCAAGTGCTGGGATTACAGGCACGTTCCACTACACCCAGTGTTTCCCCTCCACCTTCCTCTTGTTAACTTCCTAGCTGTGACTCATTTAAATTGTTGATTTATTAATATGTATTTTATCACAGNCTACCTTCAAGTGATAATTATACTTTTTTTTTTACATGTACTGTGAAGACTTCATAGTACTCCTTCTTTCTGGCCTTCTGCTATTGTGCCAGGCATTTGCATGGGTGTATGTTTAATCACCAAGAGCAAGCTTTTAAACTTTTTTGCTTAAGTAACTTATTATTTTAGAAAACATTTCAGTATATAACAGAATAAGTCACTTTTCCTACATTTATTATGCCCAGTTGTCTCCACTCTTGTGTACAGATGTATTTGGTGATGTCNGTTCTACCTGAGGGCTTTCCTGTTATTCCTTACGAGATAGGTCTGTTGGTGATTAATTTTATTTTTTAAAGTTTCATTTATATTTGTGCATGTTTGCATGAGTTTATGTGTACTACATGTGTGCAAGAGCCTTCTGAGGCCACCACATACCCTGGAACTGGAGATAGAAGCTGTTGTGAACTGCCAGGTGGATACTGGGAACTGAACTCTTATCTAGTCTTGTACCAGAGCAGTAAGTGTTCTTAACTGCTGGCTGAGCCATTGTCTTCCAGGCTTATTTCCACTTTTTAAANTTTTTTTTATTTTTTCTGACAGTAACATTATTAAGATAGTGTCACATGCCGTGTCTCTTGAGCACTTTATTCCTGTTCTGGCTAAATGATAAGTATAGTAAGACTGTTTTAGGTAATACTCATGTGTGCATTGTAACTTTTGACTTAGGAATGATGCTTAAGTAAACATTTGTATACACAGTTTTGTGTGGAGATACACTTTCATGTCTCTTGGGTATTTACCTAGAAATGAGATTGCTAGGTCAGAGTGTCTTTGTTTAAAATCTGAAGAAACTACCGCAATTCATCTCTTCTAAAGTTTCTGTACTGTCTTTCATAATAGTGTTTTCTAATTTCCTGTCTCTTTTTCCTCTCCTGTTAATAATGTGTTAATAGAGGTTGGCCTTAACAGTTTATTCTTCTATGATAAAGGTCTGTTTTCTCTGGCTGCCTTTGGGTTGGGGNACAGGGGTCAGGGTCTCTCACTATGTAGACCAGGCTGACCTTGATAAGCACAGAAATCCACCTGCCTCTGTCTCCTGAGTGCTGGGATTAAAGGCATGTGACACTAAACCCAGCTCTAGCTTGCTTCTTTTAAGATTTCTTTTTATTATTGGATTTCAGGAATTGATTATAATGGGCCTTGGCNTAGTTTTATTGTTCTCAGTGTTTATTTAGCCTTTTTGTTTTAAACTTAAAAGCTTTCGCCTTACTAGGAAATATATGTGGAGTCATTTAGTAAATGAGCATGAGTTAAGTACTCAAGCTGCAGTAAGAAATACCTTATCTAGGCAAAGGAAAGCCTTGCTTTAATTGTGGTGGTTTGAGTGAGAATGGCCCCTAGTAGGCTCATATATTTGAATGTTTGTTCCCAAATGGACAGTCTTGGGAGGTATGTCATACAGGCTTTGAGCTTTCAAAAGCCCCTGCCCGCTCACCCACAACTTGGAGATCAGGTTGTAAACTCTTAGTTACCACTCCTGCTGCTGTTTTCCTCCCTGTGATGGCAACGGACTATCTGTTATCTGTAAGTAGCCCTTTGTACCTTAAGCAAGCCCCCAATTAAATGCTTTCTTTTATAAGTTGCAATAGAACAATAACTAAGACCAAGTTGCCTATGGTTATGTTCTTTCTTCTTGAAAAATCTCTTTGAAAACAAGCCCCAGAGGTTGATTATCCAACAATTATATACAAGGAAACTAAAATGCAGTGAGATTAAGGGACTGACTGTCTCACCTAAGGTGATGGAGGAACTGAATCGAATCGAATCTGAATCAGACCACTGTCTGCCTCCCCATGAAGTGACACTATGTGGGAAACCAGGCATTAGGAACATGACTGGAAGAAATGCTCTTTGAAGTGTGGCTGCTTCCATGCTGTCTTTGTTCTCTGTGCTTTAGAATGTTTTTTACCTCTTGAACAGGCAGAAATGAAGTAATGTGCCTTATTTCCCTTGTCCCCATTTTATGTTTTCCCTGTCTAAGAACCATAACCATGGAAAGCTTTACTTTAGTACATACGAAGAAGGACTGTCTCATGGTTCTCCAGATGATCCCTCTGGTGCAGNGTTTCCAATTACAGTTTATAAACACTGATAACTCAGTTTCTAGTGCTTACATGCTATTTTACAGGCCTGTGATTTGGTTTTGCTTGCTCTTGAACAGCACTTAGCTTGACAGATAAGCCTTATTTGATAGTAAGTATGAGGGCCTTCAAGGTGTGAACTGTTTCTCTTGACATGTTTCACTTCTCTGGTCTTGTTTTTTAAAGTCCTTCCTTCTGTAGTCTCCTTGGGCTCCTAGCCCCGTACTTTTAACAGTTCAACCCCATACTGAGAGCAAAATACCTATACTGTGCTTTGTCTGCCGTGTTGCTTCCTTTATAGCTAGCTATTCCTTTCTTAGAGGAAGGAGGGTTTCCCCACCCACAAGGTTTCCTTTTCCTGGTAGCTTGATCCCATCATTATTAGGTCACCAGGCTCAAGGAGGCTGAACTTTAGATAAGCCACTGGATGAGAATAAAATGGAACAAGATGAAATTGAGCTCCCAACAAACTGAACTACAAGTTGCTCAAATTATTCTGTCATAACCCCTTTGGTAGATGTCAGTCAAGGTTTTAAGAAGTCCAGTTAGTCACCAGAACTTTGTAAATCTAGAATTCAGAAGGAAGTGTATGTGTCTGTCTTGAAGAAAGGCTCCGACAGTAAGTTCTTGATTTGGTGAGATTGTTTTTGTCCTGTGAGAATTGTTGGTGCTGAATGTTCTACCACTACCTCTCCTACCCCCGTGTTTAATATCCAATAATTAGTGGTTGATTTTCAGCACATTTCTTTGGTCTTCTCTGTTCAGGAAAAATTGTTCATAAGAAGATTAATTTGTTGCAGCACTTAAACCTAATTCAGTCTCAGAATATACCACATGTTGGTATTCCATAGAGATACAGGTTCTGTGCAATGGTCTGTCTTCATAATGGAAGAAAAAGTCTTTATTGGGAAAATTGTAATACCACACTGCATTTGTGAGAACCACTGCAGAAAAGTCTCATATACTGTTTTTCTGTCTTATACAACTGCCATGATTTCTGTTTCCCTTGGATTTGTGTATAATTCTCACATGGTGTGCATATTTCTGTGTGTTACAGTATGGTTTGTCTTGCTACAAAGTCGGGTCACAAGAATTTTTTTTTTAAGATGTATTTATTATGCATACAGAAGAGGGCACCAGATCGCATTACAGATGGTTGTGAGCCACCATGTGGTTGCTGGGAATTGAATTCAGGGCCTCTGGAAGAGCAGTCAGTGTTCTGAGCCACCTCTCCAGCCCAATTCTTTTAGCAACTTACTAGCTAGTATATGTGTACACACACACACGTATTGTCTTCTTAGATTGCCTTCTATTGAGAAGAATTTTCTCCTGTTGCTTAACTAGCTGGGCATACCACTGCTGATGTCATGACTGTGGTGGCCATCTACGTTGTAGCCCATAAGACTGTGCAGTACCCAGGATCTCCTTAACAGTTCCAGAAAGTTCTCTAGCTGTGCAGTGTTGACAGTCTCATCAGAAGTGATATTTCTGCTGTGCTTAATGTTCTTCTGCTTCTTTTGTCTCTTGGTGGCTCCCTAGGGTAGGGGCAGAGAACAAGAGTACCACCTCAATCTGGGCTGTCAGTTCTGAATAGTCATTTTCACTATAATCCTTAGACCTTTCCCAGTCACTGCCTTAGTGATGGTGGCACTGACCTCACNTCCAGTGCACTTTGGGTGTGTGTACATAATCTCGTTGGGGTTGAACTTGGACAGCGTGATGGAGGCAGCTGGTGTTGGATGAACCCAGATTTGTGATGGCTTGTTTTTATTTTTTTAAAGGTTCCTTCCTTCCTTCCTTCCTTCCTTCCTTCCTTCCTTCCTTCCTTCCTTCCTTCCTTCCTTCCTTCACTATCTTAGAGGAGGTACATGTGCATTCTTTGGCTCTCCTGTGGCGGCCACAGACAACTCTGTGGAGTCAATTGTCTCTACACCACTGTGGGTTCTAGGAATCAANCTCAGGCAGGCCATCAGGCTTTTGAAACAAGTGCTCTTACCCACTGAGCCATCTTGCTGGTCACCAGTCCATGGGATTTTAAATAACATTTTCTTGGACCTTACTTTAAAAGACTGAAATATGCATGCTGTGTGACAGTGTTGTAAACCTTACGCTTTATACAAGAAAAGGCTGTCTCTGAAATTTCCTTTAATCCTCTCTTGTAGTTTGTGTCTGAAAATGTAACCNGTTGTATACAAATAAATATAGAATGAGATGCAAGAATATTTGGAAATTAAGTTGACTTCTGTGTTAAAATCTTCTAGAAGATTGGGTTGCTACAATTTCCATTTAACAGATTTTTAAAAATAGAATAATTTACAGTACATGCGAATTGTGTGTTAAACAGCCCCATTTTTATTAGTTTTTATATAGCTGTGCAGTCTTCACCTTAGTCCTNTTTTGTTCTAAAACATCACCCCAAAAGTTCCCTTGTGCCTGTTAGCAGTCAGTCCTTGCCCCAAGGCAATTGTTGACTTCTTACTCTCCATAGAAATAAATACCCAGTGGAATCAAACATACAGTCTTTTGCTCAGCATATTGATGAGGGTTGTTTGCTTTGATGTTTTATATCAATACTTCATTTCTTTACTGATGTGTAATTTGTTACCTGGAGAAACCACATTTTCTGCATTCATAAGTAGATGGATTTGGGATTGTTTCTAATTTTACTGCTTTTTATGAATAATCTTGTAAACATTTAGATAGGACCTTAGATTGGACTGTGGATATGTGTTTTTGCATTTCCNTAGTAGTAGATACCTGTGAGTAGATAGCAGAATGTAAAATTAACTTTATAAGAAGCTTCTTAATTGCTTACAAACTGTTTTCTGAAGTAGTTGTGCTATTTTTACGTTACTGCCACCAACACATGAGGGTTCTGGTTTCCTTTTCTTCATCAGGACTTGCTGTATTGTCTTTTATATTGCAGTCTTCTGAGTGGGTGTATTGTGAAACCTCCTGTGGTTTGAATTTTTATTTCTTGAATGACTAATGATTAGCATCTTACTTGCTGCCCTTTTGTAGCCTTTGGTCAAGTTTCTATTTGATTTTTTTGTTTTTTTAGCTCAGTTAAGAATTAGGATTATTTTTATTGCATTATAAAGCATTCTTTCTGTATTTTGAATGTATGTCTTGCTACTTAGGCCTTTTCAGCGTCTTGGTGTTATTTTGAAGAGTAGAAGTCATTACTGTTGTTAGCCTTTGCTCTAATGTGACTGTTTATAGCTCTCAAAATCCAGGTGTTGCTGTCTAATCTACAGTGTGTTGTCAAGAATGGGGATTTGGAGGTGATGAAGTCATGAGGGCCTACTCTTATGATGCCCTTCTGTGCCCTAAAAGATGTCTCTTTTTCTCATTTGCTTCTTCCTTCTTTCCCCCATGAGGACATACAGAAAGCACTGTCTTTGAGAAATGGGCTTTCATCAGACACCACATCTGCTAATTCCTTGATTTAGGGGCTTGAGCCTCCAGAACTTGTTATAAGATACTCAGTCTGAGGTATTTTGTCATNGTAGGCAAATGGACTGAGTCCCACTCATTAGTTTTCCACTTCAAGGAGAAGTATACACACATACTTACTTACTTGATACATAGTTGTGCTTGATTTTGGTTTTTTGTGTAGCACTGGCTGTCCTAGAATTCACTCTGTAGACCAGGCTGGCCTCATACTCACAGAAATCTGCCTGCCTCTGCTTCTCATGCGCTGG
>LZPO01066260.1:789298-817448 GCA_001675575.1 Neotoma lepida
CCTGGCTGTCCTGGAACTCACTCTATAAACCAGGCCGGCCTCAAACTCAGAGATCCACCTGCCTCTGCCTTTTGAAGGTAGAGTTCATCTGAATGGTTCTGCAGGTTGCTTTCTTGGCAGTGAGTCTTGTCTGTGGCATAGCATGCTTGCATAGTGAAATGCTTGACCAGAGCAGCCCTCATTTTCTTTAAAAGTAGTAAGAGCCCCCAAGGAGTTTTTGATTGTCTTGGTTATATCAATATAAAATTTTCATATCAGAATTTATTATATTGGTGGTTTTTTTGTTTTGTTTTGTTTTTGGAAGAGTCTTTCTATATAGCCCTGGATGTCCTGGAACCTAAAGTGATCTTCTTGCTTCTGTTTCCCTAGTGCTGGAATGCCCAGCTGTACTCTTTTACACCACATTTCCCATGTGAGAAATACATGGGAGAAAAGTGTTCAGTTCAGTAGTTGGTGTTAGACTTGAGAGGAAGGTTTTATTTACAGACCACAGTGGCTCTCTTTTGAGTTTGGCATGTACTGGAGAGAAAGAATAATCTAGAATGGGATTACAACTTCTTTAGACCACCCAGTGGCTCATTCAGGAAGCCAAAGAATTTGAAGGATTGTTTTGTGGTTATAGGAACCGCTATTTAATACTAAAAGATTTCTTAAGGAGGAAAGCACAGAAATCAATGATACCTTATAAGGTATGGCCACAGTCAAATATGGTGGAGGTTTTAAATTACCCTTGTGTGAAGGTAGCTGGTTTGAATATGAAGTCATGAGTCATATAGGTTCCTTGGTCAGGAAACAGGATTAAATCAGTACTGTACTGGTTAAGAAGCCAGGGCCGTTCATGTGTGGTGGGTGGTACTGCTGGGATGGACAGCTTAGCACATTGCCTTAGAGGTAAATTCAGGAATCACCCCGAAATGTATTCATGCCTTAGCTGTTCACAACTTAGAATTTAAATTCTTTTATAGCGACTAGCTCAAACAAAGATCAGTTATTTAGCTCAGTGTGACTTTAATCAGGCACTTTTGCAAAGAAAAATAACTGATTTATAAAATTGTATTTGCAAAAACGTATTTGGTCTGTCCAGTGCCCTAATGTTGAAATACTGCCATTCCCATCTTCTGCTAAGACTTTTTCATCTACAAGAGGTAGGGAGAATAGCTGCACATAAATGCTTTGGTGTCCAGGCTGGTTTTGGAATTAGGGGGAAAAAAATCAGTGCTTCTCACAGGGATACCTTAATATGAGAGACCATTTTAAGCTTTCATTTTCCTTAGGCCATGAAATTGCACCTTAACACTAGAAATACTGGGTGAGGATGGGGGGGTGGTTAGTTTGTAGCAAGTATTTGAACTAAAGAAAATAATAAATTGTCACTGTGGAGGGTTTGGGTGGGGGAAAAACAAGTAGTGGGTTGCTTATAAGGTCAATTAAGGATATTGTTGAGCCATACATACAACATCTAGAACATAGCAGTTATTTTCAAATACACAGTGCTTTTAGAAGCTGGGTCAATTTTCATGGTAATAATTGAATACTATGCTAATTAGTCTTAATTCCTTTTGGCTTGTATAACACAGCACATCACTGTCTGCCCACACACTGTTGTCCCTTGCTAGGATGAATGGGCCATCATCAAAATAAAGATTTTGTCCTGTCCATAATGAAGCTTGTTGTCCTGTGCTGAAGAATTAGAGCATATTTGCTGATGTGTGAATGCCTAACATTGGCACAAGTGTTTAAACATCTTACGTGTTAACTGCAGCAGGCTGGCATTGTTAGGAGTCCCGCATCCTGGAGAAGCCAGAGAGCTANAGTAGGGAGCTGGAGGCTGTGCTGTTAGGTGCTCTACCCACNGCCAGGCCTTCACAGGTGGTTTGAGGTGCAGGAGCTCCCTCCCATTCTCTGTCTGTCCATCTCTGCTTCTCCTTCTCTAGGACTACATTAGTGCACGTGCCTTGTACCAAAACAGACATCATTTCTGATCTCCATGGTACATCTCTGCCCACAACCCTACCCTCACCCAAGCTCTTACCATCTCTGCCTGGGAAATGCCATTGCTGCTGACAGCCTCATCTTTGTAGACCTGATTTATAGGAGTGGCTGACTTGGAAGTCAGCAGAGTGGAGACCTCACCATGCACTCACATCCTCNTTTGCTTTTACCTGCAGTGGTTATTTATTTGTTGTTTTTCTTTTTTTTCCCCCTTCTCCCCAACACAGGGTTTCTCTGTGTAGTCCTGGCTGGCCTCAAACTCACTCTGTAGACCAGGCTGGCATTGAACTCAGATCCTCCTGCTTCTGACTCTACCTCCTGAGTGCTGGGATCAAAGGTGTGTGTCACCACCACCTGGCTGTTTATTTTCTCTTTTTATCTGGCATTGAGATGTAAAGTATAGCCTAGTAAAAGACACCACAAAACTTTACAGGGGTTCTAGCATGAGGCCCCTAGGTGCTTTGGGTTCTGTCTCTATATGAAGTGCTCTGCAGGTGCCTTCTGGATCTTGGGTTCAGTTGTTTGCAGTGGGCTTAATTGAAAGGACTCTCAGATCATGGTACTTTTCTGTACATACCAAGGACTCCTGTAGCTTGGGCTGGCTTCAAAATTTATTAGGTTTAACAGCACTGCTAGGGATCAAACTCAGAGATTTGTGTATACAGGGAAAACACACTACACCCCAGCACTAAAATTCTTTTTGACACCCCAGTGTAGGTTAAAGTATATGACAACTTGCTATAAGTCTGATTTATACTGCTTGATAATAATCTCTGTAAACAGCTGGTTTTTGTTCCTTTGGTGTCTGTGAAATGCTTTCCTATTGTCTTTGTATTTGCAGCTATATTCCTATTTGAAGGAAATGTTGGGTAGGACTGTTTTCATTGTTAAAACTGACAGCACCTTTTCACCTAAAGGTGAAGCTCTGTGCATGTTTGGAGGCCAGGGCTTAGATTCAGTGCAGTCATCTAGAGCAGTGGTTCTCAGCCTATGGGTTGAGACCCCTTTGGGGTTGAGTGACCTTTTCACAAGGGTCACATATCATTTTTACATCACGATTCATAACAGTAGCAAAATTACAGTTATGAAGTAGCAATGAAAATAATTTTATGGTTGGGGGTCACCACAACATGAACTGTATTAAAGGGTCACAGCATTAGGAAGGTTGAGAACCACTGATAGAGATCTTATGACTTAATCCTTCACTTAGAGACCTGTACTGTCAGGTAACTGGTTTCCTGATCAAGGCCTTTGTTGCTGGAGGCTGATAGACATTCTCTGAGATTGTACCTTTACTGGAACTATAAGCATCTGTCCCCTATATCATGTCTTTTCAAGGGGTTACTCCATTAACCATGTTTGCTAATAGTCCTGGATGAGGAATAGCCGAACTATGTGAGAAGGCAGTGTTGTGGAGGGTTGTGCTATTCCAGGTCCTCTCCTTGGGACTTCTGCTCTGGTCAGCTCTGCTGTGTTCTAGCAGCCTGTCACTTCACTTTGCTAAGAACCCATTTGAATATTCCCATTTGGGGTTTGGAGCATTGATTCTTCTTGAATGTCTAGCTAGGGAAATTTTATATTAGAATTATAGGAGTCTTGTCTCATCCAAGCTTCAGTGGTCAGTCGGAGTCAGTCATGGTCGATAACATTTCATCCCAACCATCTCTAACCTGACAAGTATCCCATGCTGGATGGGCCACTTGCCTTGCAATAGCTTGGGGACTACCTCACATATGAGATCTGTTATGTGGCTGCAGAGGAGGGGTTGCTGTCTATAGAAACATTGGCTAGCATTCCTTCCCCCTAGTTTGGGTCTATGAATGGTCCTGCATTGTGAAAGTGTTGGCACTACTTAGAAGCTACACACAACAGTGATGAGAGAGCCCATGAGAGAGCCCGTGTCAGCTGGAGATTGGTGCAGACATAACTGTTATGACACAGTCAATGTATCACTTGTCTGAGGTTTTTTTTCACAGTGACTTCATCCCCTTGGGAGTTTTATGAACCACAGTTACCTTTTATTGCCCTGTATGTGTTGTCCATGCCAATCACAGCTGCAGGGGAGCAAGCCCAGTTAGAATAATTAGATTGAGGAGTGAATGTCACACTTCTAATTTCATTCTCTTTTCAAGGGATTACGAGTGTCCCTTTAATAAAATGAGATTAGCCCCCTCTGCAGCGGAAGTATTTGAAAGCTGTCAGTATAATCATGACAGCTCAAAAGAAGTGTTTTAGCACTCTTATGTGTGCATATGTACCACAGTGTGTGTGATGTCTCCTTGTGAAGGAAGGCTATGCATACAACATTGAAACAATGTGGAATAACGGACAGTTGCCATAATAAAGTCGGCAAAAAGTACACACACAGCCACTAATGCTGTATCTTGTTTTGAATGTTGTAGGAAACCTCGCATCAATTCTCAGCTGGTGGCACAGCAGGTGGCACAGCAGTACGCCACTCCACCTCCCCCGAAGAAGGAGAAGAAGGAGAAGGTGGAAAAGCCTGACAAAGAGAAACCTGATAAAGACAAGGACATCAGCCCCAGTGTCACCAAGAAAAACACCAACAAGAAAACAAAGTAAGTTTCTGGGTACTATACAATGTATTGATTTTGTACTTGGGTCAGAGATTTTAAATGACTTACTTTTATTTCTCTGGTCTTTACCCCTTAGACCAAAGTCTGATATTCTGAAAGATCCTCCTAGTGAAGCTAACAGTATACAGTCTGCTAACGCTACAACAAAGACCAGCGAAACGAATCACACCTCAAGGTACTATGAAACTGGAGTGAAATACCAAGTTGTTGATTTAATCATAATCAAAACCCTAAGGTTACAGCATACTTGGAGATTTTAGGCAGAGGGCGGTGGAGTGAGGAGCTAGAGGTAAGGTGGCTGACCTTTTTAGATTATCTTGGCCAGAACAGAAGGAACAGAAATGGTTCATCATCTGTGATCAAAAGTTCTGCTAGCTGATGGTCATTTCTCTTATTGCTAAAAGTGGTCAGCACACCTACAGTTAATGGGCAACTGTTTCCGTGGTGGTCCATGGTGTGTATAGGTCCATGGGCACAAGCTTGTGGGAAGGCCTGTGTTGATGTTGTCACTCCCTAAGTGGTTCCCTTGGCATGTTTCAGGCCCCGGCTGAAGAACGTGGACAGGAGCACCGCACAGCAATTGGCTGTAACTGTGGGCAACGTCACCGTCATTATCACAGACTTTAAGGAAAAGACTCGATCCTCATCTACATCCTCCTCCACAGTGACCTCCAGTGCAGGGTCAGAACAGCAGAACCAGAGCAGCTCGGGGTCAGAGAGCACAGACAAAGGCTCCTCCCGCTCCTCCACGCCAAAGGGCGACATGTCAGCAGTAAATGATGAATCTTTCTGAAATTGCACATGGAATTGTGAAACTATGAATCAGGGTATGAGATTCAAACCCTCCACCTGCCCATGCTGCTTGCGCCTTGGAGAGTCTTCTGTGGACGACCTTGTAGTGATGCTACCAGGAGAGGTTCTGCTTGCCGTGGGCATCTGGCCACCAAGGAATTTCGTACCCTGACAGTTACTCTTGACACTTTTATGTATTCCATTGTTTTATATGATTTTCCTAACAATCATTTATAATTGGATGTGCTCCTGAATCTACTTTTTATATAAAAAAAAATCTGCTGTGCACAATTTTCCATGTACATTACAACTGGTTTTCTGTTTCTGTTTTGTTGAAGAGGGTTGGGAGGGGGGAGGGAGCTTTTATTTATTGTGTTCACAGACTCCATCCTGTCAGCATATCCTCTTAAATTTAGTTCTTTCTTCCAGCTATACTCTGTACTATCAGTTTTGATATAACTATATATATAAATATAAAATTATATATAAAGGGTTATTTGAAACCAATCCATGGCAACGCTGGTGCTTGATACACTGTGAAGTGAATACAACATTGGACAGTTGACACAGATCTGGGACAGTCCCTTCTATGAAAGTGCTGAAATGTAATTAAAATCAGTCTTACATGAAGTATGTTCCAACCTACATGGGAACTTGACTCTCTCATTTGTCTTTAAGAGTACTGGATGATATAAAAAATATATTTTTTAAACAATGTGATCTCAAATTTAAAGACTGCTCCAGATAGCCTGCATTTGCTATGGGATAATTGACAAATCAAAAGTGGTTCAGTTGGAGGGCTTTGACCATTCGGAAGTAACAAAACTAGCTCCAGAATGCCAAGTATTCATGTAAATTACGGTTACATGTTAACATTACTGTTCTTATTAAGCACTCATGAAAATATGGTGTTCTGTATCTCGAATTCCGGCCTTTTTCCAGACCTCTGCTCATGCCTGAGGCACATCAGCAGCTGTCTCTTAGTTGTAGGGTTGCAGTAGTGCGTTTTTAATCCACACCATCTAGGGAAGCAGTCCTGTGTCTACTTCCTCTGTGACATTGCTGTGGTGGATTTGTGATCATGGCCTGCCCCCCAAGCCCTCACCCTACCAACGCAGTTGTTATGAGTTTGTTTTCTTCTTAAAACCTGATGAACAATGGTTGTCAAACACACATCCAGACCTGACACAGATTTTTCAGTTTTGGTGTCATTTCCCAGCTCCATGTGTGGGAAAGGACTGCAAGGGTACATGGGCAAGTTGTAGGGAAAGTGATCCCAGGAAAGTGAACGGGCAGTCTTTGTATTCTCAACAGAGATAGCTTGACTGGACTCTAAAGTTTCTTTTCACTTTCTACCATTTTGGGGGGCAGGGATAATCGACCACTAATAACAATTTATCACCCCACCACCAAATTTGGGTGGTTCTGCTTTGCTCTTAGATTCAGGGTATCTCTCCTATCTGACTTTACCTTCATATCCACTGAATTTGTAGTACTTAAGTCACTTTAAGCATGAGAACGTGGTGTTAACCTTTTATTTGATCACACCCTAAGGACTCATGGGAGAGTGTGTAAGGAAACACCACCTCTTGGTGTTAACCGGGTTTGCTTAATAATAGAGCTAATTTCTATCTGTGGAGGCAACAAGTTAAGAACATTAACAGCTTGAATTGAGTAGCCAACAGGAACGGTTCCATTCACATTTACATTAAAACCAGTCATTTGATGCGCCGTAGTCTACGTTCTGTCCGCAAAGGCAGTGCTATTTGTCGCTGGGCTCCTGTTCTCAGAAGCATGGACAATGCTCCCCTCTTTTTAAAACAGTGCTTGTGTCTGGGATGCAAGCTGTACTTACCTTTTTAAATACCTTTTTAAAGTATTTATTAATGAACCAAAGGAAATCAGGTGCTTTCTGTAAGCATCAGAATATATAATACATAGTGATTTGACTATGAATTTTAAATCCACATTTTAATATTAGTGGGGTATTGCAAAGACATTCCTTCTAAAGTTTTAATATTCCTTTTATTAAGGGTCTCAGGGAGGGTTAATTAGTCAGCCATATTTATTTTCCAGAGGTGTAAGGAATTGCTAAGTTTTTTAATTAACTTTTTAAAAAAAATTTAAATGCCACCAAATTCATGTGGATTGCACTGCTCTTTGAACCAATAAGTGTTGGTATGCACTTTGTTCAGAAACACTGTGTACTTTTTCAAAATGAGTTTCATGTAAAGTGATTGGACCCCCTAGATTAGTGGGAAAGGCTGATTTACCAGCTCCTCATAGGCTACTAATTCATTCATGGCCCGTGTCTTGGTTCTTCAGTTTTGCCTCCGTGATAAATTAATGAGGAGAGGTGAAGGGAGGGAAGGCTTCAGAAGGAGCGGAGTGAACTTGCCTTGAGGTAGAAACTGCAGCTGACAGTGGCAGAGTCTAAGCAATCAGATGTTCTGGCCGCCCTGTTGCTGCTGTCACAGGCTCTGTTGGGGTGGAGAGGTGGTAGTAGGTGCTACACGATGACATCCTCAGGCATGCATTCTGGAAATGGAATTCCTGTTAGCTTCCTGCATTTACAGTTTGCCCTACTATAGTACTCAGTAGGTAAAAACACTAGTGTAGCTTACAAAGAGACATTAAGAGGACCAGAAATACTTGGTATTCAGTGGCACAGAAAGCATATTAAAACAAAAAGCACAGTGTTAAGGCTTGCAAGTTTCCTGTATGTTTAGTACATGATCTTTCACACTCGTGTGCACATGCACAGAGCTGACCTAACTTGCTCTGCCCAAGTCATGCAGTTGGGAGAAAAAAAAGACATCTTGATACCCACGAAAATATTTTAATCAAAACCTTTCAGTTTGGATCTGGATACTTCAGAACATTGGCAGAAGCTTCTGTGAGTTTAGCTCCACTAAGATGTCTCGCCTGCCTTATCAAGATCATTCTCAGTCTACATTTTTAAGCTACCGTATCTTAAATTATTGAGAATTTATTAATTGCTGAATATATAATAACCTTTGCTTGTATGTTACTGAAAATGGTTTAAGAGCCAACATTTAGAGTGTGACAATGGAGCTGAACAGTTTCTAACNCGCAAGCAGTTCTGTTCTTGTGTATGACTTGTAACCTTAATTTACTGTGTAAAGATGGTTACATTATTTCCTTAGCTTTGTTTGTTGGAGACAGATAGCGAATGCTTGTTAAGTATGTCAGAACATAATCTTCCCTTGTGAACTTTTGTTGATGTCTTATACGAGCTCTATTTTCCATTTGCCCAGAAAGATGGCTTGTATAATGCTTTGGAAGTTTCTGCTCCGTCCGTCTTAGAGCTGGCAGTCTGTTAGGTTTGTTTTCTCTTCATGCTAAAGTGTCGGTGGTTTTGTGAACTGGTCAGAAATTCACAGGTCTTAAATGTTTGGGGGAAATTTATATTGGACACTGCTCTTTGTCTAGCAAATAAAAGATGTTAATATATTCCTGTTATTGGCATGTGCACGACTATGTTATTAGAAGCCACTTTATCATTTTCCTGCTTTAAATAGAAATGTCTATTTATGAATTCTGCTTGTAGTTTTTTCACAAATAAAATAGTAAAATTTACATTGGAGATGATCATTTTTGTTGTTCCATAGACTTTAGCCCTTTGAAAAGCCTAGTTTCATTCCCCCCCCCCCACTTGTGGGATGTTTCCAGTGGGGATAGAAAACATAGTTCCTTCAGTACTTGACTTACCACAAGCTGAAGTTATCTTGAGTGTCTTAGTGTATAGATCACAAATGTAGTACAAGAAAGAATTGAGCCAAAGAACCATCAAAATTTGGAAGAAAGTGATTGTCTGTGCTCCTTTCAGATAGGCTGTGGTGATCCAAAGGAGGGAACTGGAGATGTCTTCCAGTGTTTGAAAGCCCTCAGACAACCCCTGCTCTTGCCAGAGCCCATTAAGCCTGTTGTGACCAGATGGAGTGAAACACCTTGTCTGGCTCACAAGCCCCTCTGCAAGGCTGGCTTTCTTCCCTGCTGCTGCTGCTTTGTGGCTTGTCTTTGAGGATTCGTCCTGAGGACTCCTTGTCTGGTTGTGCTTGTGGCACTGAAGGGAAGAGTGCAGATGGANTCTTGGTTGTTGAAGAAACACTTATCAAATGGTCCCTGTCTGCATTTCATCACTGTTGGGAAGGTTTCAGGGACACGGAGTAAATGGTGTTGGTGTTGCTGATGTTTGTCCTGGGACATCTTAGGTGCAGAAAAGTGCTCTGCTCTCCCTCCCATGTTTTTTGTGGTACTTGTAGGCCCTTTGTGGGGATCCCACTGATAGTACTGGGAACACTTGGGAGGATTGGAACCTCCCATGTGATGTGTGCGAACACTAGACATCAGGAAGAGTAGATTATTAACCACATTGTCTGAGAGGCCAAAGCTAAATTAATACGGACACTTTACTGTCCAGACCTGAGAACTGCTTGCAGGTGTGACCTCAATGTGATAAGCGATTGCTGAAGGAATTGCACAAGGCCAGAATGATGTTTTTTAAAAAAAGGGTGACAGTGCCTCAACAGCCAACTCTTGCCTGGAGCAAAGGAAGCCTGCTGCCCCTTCACCTGGACTTTGGCACTCAGAATCATGGAAATAAAAGCAGGACAGATGTAGACCCTTCTTGGAGGCAGCCAAGTCCTGTTTGCTAGCCATTGATGGAAGCCATGGCCTAATCTGCCTGCCCAGGAGAATGGGACGATTGGTCTTACAGAAAAGGCTCTGATGTTTCTAGAAAAAGCAAAGGCCATACCTGGGAATACAAGCCACTGTGGGGCCTAGGCAGACAGTAGAGTGAAAGTATGCATGTGATATTCCACCTAGCATTAATCAAAGTCGGGATGAGTCTAAGGCATCCAGTTGGTCAGGCTTCACTTTTGATCATGTATTCACAGGTTGCTAGCAGTCAACAGTGAGGTGGAGAGGACAATAGACNTGAGAAAGGCCTACTGTGCAGGCGCTTTCATAGATAGCCCTGTGTTTGATGCTGGGGGTTGAACACAAATAGGGCTTTGCATATGCCAGGTGAGCTCTACCACTGCTGTGTCCCAGACCTTCTTTAAAATTTTTTATTTAATTTTTTATTTTTTGAGATGACCTCCCCAACTTTTCCAGGCAAACCTTGAACTTTTGATCCTCCTGCCCTGGCCTCCAGAGTAACTAGGATTGCAGGCTGTATCACCAGACCCAGCTATACAGGTAGGTGCCTTTGCCCTAGACCTGCAGGGCAAGCATGCAGGCTGCTGCAGCTTCACACCATGGGCTCATAGCAGACATCACTAGTTGATGACTAGTCCTCTTCTTATTTTTTAAAGCTGAATCTAGAACCAGACTTTTCTAACACAAACATTGACAACCCATCCTCCCCTGATGTAGGACCCATTTGTTATTCCTGCCGAGGAGAGAACTCACTCAAAACTTTTGAATCAACCTTTTGAGTAACTGAAGCTAGGCATCCGAGGNNGCCAGCCGAGAAGCTTGGAGGAGTCAGGAAGGAAGAGACTATGTAGAACCTCACTCTTCAAAGAATCTGGCTCCCTGCAGAACATAGCCAGATTGGAAGGTTGCCCTGCAGCCTGAAGAGCAACCCCAAACTCTTGATCCAAGGCCCTTGCAGTCCTGAGTGCCACCATGTCGTCCAGACCAGGACCTACCCAGGGTCCAGCCCCCTGGTTCTGTCTTTCTCAGCCATAAATCACAAGCCAGATCAGTGAATGGATGTTACTCCTGGAAGTGACAGGATACACTTGTGATGGAGTTGAGGGAGACTCACCTCCAGGGACTGGGTGTCTGGGGCAAGTTAGCCTCACAGGTGTGTAGTCCTTGGAACATGCACTCTGGCCTTGATCTCTTGCCAGGTCAGTAGCTGATGCCCTGAGAAGTGGCTCTTGAACCATTTCTAGTAAGGCGATTTCTTTTCCTGAATTTGCATTCTTATGTTCACTGATAACCTCGTTGATAACATGGTTGGTTTATTGTGCTTCTTAGTTGGTACTATTTTTTTCCTGGCCCAGAGGCAGCACCAGTTGATTAAAGGGCATGGATAAATAAATGAAATCCAGGGGTGGCTTTGACAGCTGCTCTGTGGCTACAGCATTGCACCCAGTGTGGCTTTCCATTAAAAGTTAGAGTTTTCTTTTTTTTTCCTGAGCAGGGTTTCTCTGTGTAATAGTTGTGACTGTCCTGGAACTCACTTTATAGACTAGGCTAACCTTGAATTTACAGAGATCCGCCTGTCTCTGCTTCCTGAGTGCTGGGATTAAAGGTGTGCGCCACCACCACCCAGCTGTGTTAATGTTTTGTCAGTTTTATTTCGTTGTTTAAATTTTTTTTTTTTACTAGTATATTATTTGTTGAACAAAGCAATGGGTTTTGTAATGACTTTTTTGGTACTTTTAAAACACCTTTAATCCCAGCACTAGGGAGGCAGAGCTCTGTAAATTTGAGGCCAGCCTGGTCTACAGAGTAAGTTCTAGAACAGCCAAGGATACACAGAGACGCCCTGTTTGAAAAAAAAACAAGACAAAACAAAAATTAAGTTTTTGGAAGTTTCTTGTATACTGTCTGTTGTGATGCCCTCCCCCAATTTTCTCTTATTCCTTCCCATTCCTGTGGACCCCTTCTGCCCTATTAGCCACCCTACCCCCTGTCCTGTGCAGATGATCACAGCTACTGTGTTTCTATGATTGCCACAGCCACATCATGTCGAGAAGACAGCATTTTGTAGTGCTCCTTCCCGTCCTCAGCTCTCATTCTTTCTGCCGTGACCTCGATGTCCCCTGGCTCTGGGTGATAGCAGCAGGTTGTATTTCTGTTGAGAACTTTGTAATTATCCTCTGTTGCCCTGTCCAGTCTCTTCCTGCAGTAACCCTCTTCCTACAGTAACCCTCTTCCCAAATAGTCCCTCTTCTATTCTCATGTCATGTGTGTATGTATACAATCTACATTCTACAGATTTAACATGTTTCTCTCCATATATGCGAAAACATGCAATATGTCTTTCTGGGTCCAGTTTATATTGCTTACATGATCTCCGGTTCCATCTATTTTCTTGCAGATGATACAATTTCATTTTTCTTAGGACTAAATAGAACTCCATTCTGCTGCCTTTTCTTCCTTTATAATTCTGAAGTATGTGCCATTATGGAACCATGAAGTTTAACCCACAGNAGTTGCTGAGGATTGAACCCAAGGCTTCATGCATGCTTAGCAAGCACAATACGATACCAACCAAGCCACATCCCAGCCCATTAGAACAGGTGAGTATCAAAAGCTCTGAGAAGTCCTGCAGACAAAGAGATCCGTTCCCTTTCGTCACCCTGGTATTTTGAAAACAATCAAAGCCACCTNCTAGTGTGACACAGGAGAAGGCTTTAGCAAACAGAGAAAGGGACTGTCGAGCCGGAGTACTACATAAAAAGTGCCCTGTTACTCGGAGGAAAGCATTGCGCCTCTGTGATCCTNGCTTTGTGGGGTGATCAGATTTTTGGGAGGCTTTAGGACCTGAAGAATTCTTGGTTCCTGGCAGATGTTCAGAATATGCTGGTTTTCCTGCTGGCCTTACCTGTCAACAGGGCCCTCCAGACATCATTTTAGTCCCACTACAGCTTAAGTGAGCCCTTCCCCACTCCATGAGGCCTTCCCGACAGCAGGTGAGATGCTGGCAGCTGGCCATGACCATCCACCTCAGTGCCTGTGAAAATCCCCTGTCACCTGAGACCTGAGTAAGGAAAACTGCTGCAGGGCTGCAGGGAGGAGACATTAGGCTTGGGGAGCTCCACCACCATAGAATGCTGTCCAAGTTGGTGGCTCTGTGGGCCTTGCCTTACCTCTAAGGGAAGGTAGTAATACTAAGATAGTGGAGTGGCAGGGACATGCAAATTCAACGTGTATGCCAGGACCAAAACTCAAGGCCTCAGAAGGACCCTGTTTTTAGTCTGTCTCCCCAAGTGCTTGTGTTAGAAGGTTCGAGAATGGTTGCTGCTTTTGTACCTGCCTGCAGTACAGTGTCTAGGTAGGGATGGAGAAATATTTGCTAACCCAAGATCTACAGGGGAGAGAAAAACTTCCTTTCACTCCTTGATCATTGAGTTCATAAAACAAACTCAGTAGCGAGACTAACAGAAGAAAAGCCGTTTTCACTTCATTCTTACGAAAGGGGGTGTCACAGCAAACACATTTTCCTCCTGCTGACTGACTTTTACATAGCTAGCTATAAGGAACAGGCTTGGAGCTACTGAAGATCACTGTGGGAAGATGAGGGGGAAACAGAAACAGGGGTGCTTAGTCCAGTCATCTAAAAGGTGGTTCCTCAGAACCAGGTGTAGTGGCCTGTACCTGTGATCCCAGCACTTGGGGGGTAGAAGCAGNAGGAACAGGAGTTCAAGGCTAGCCTCAACTGCAGACTGAATTCTAGGCNAGTCTGGGCTATGTGAAACCTTGTCTACAAAACAAAGCAAGTCCCATGGAAGAAGTGGCAGCTTGTGACAAGTCTGTGGTGTCAACCTTGAGACTTTGCCTGGTGGTACAATGAGTTCCTCTGACCTGGTGATTCNCAGGGAGGGGACCTCTGACAATCCAAGTCTGTTAGAGACTGTCTGTAAGGTGTGATGGTTTAATTAACTTTGATTGTCCACCTGGTAGCATTTAGAATCACCATGGAAACAGCACACTAGGCTTGTCTGTAAGGGAGTTTCTGGATTAGTTAAACTGAGGTGGGGAGACCCACTCTGTGTGGGTGGTACTATCCTGTGTTTGGGGTCTTGGGCNAACACAAAGAAGAAACACATCCCTCTGCCTCTGCTCCCTGGATGCAGATGTATGTGAGCAGCTGCCTCAAGCTCCTGCCGCCACCATGATGGACTTCCCCATACCATGAGCCAAAGTGAGTCTCTCCTTCCTCAAGTTGCTTTTGTTGGTATTTTGTCTTAGTAATGAGAAAAGTAGCTAATAGGTGAACGAGCCAGGCTTAGATAAGGACCCCTTTGAACTGGGATACACTTTCTTGGACCAACAAGGTCTGGTGAATAGTCTGCGCAGGCACCAGAAGGTGCTAGAGACCCTGCAGGGTTCTCGTCCAGCAAGTTCTGCACANGGGTACACCTTACTTTGGTGCATTGTTTTCTAGGTCCCAAGAGTGAGCTTTCAAGCCCACTCTGTGTTTGCCAAAAGGCTGTTGGGGAGGGACAGGCCCAAGGATCAGATCTGAAAATGATCTGTTTGACAGTTTTTAACCAGTTCTCCTGCATGTCACGATCCGCAGATTCACAAATTACTGGCCTTTTGGAGAATTTGGTTGGTTCTTGATTTTTGCAACCTGGCCTAGCATTTGGCTCTCTCAAGGCAGTGGCCTACCCATCTATTTTCCAGCTTCAAACACTTTCTCGGTGTTTCCCTTGCTTTCTCCCCAGGCCTGTGGTTTTTTTTTTTCTTGTTTTATTTTTGCTTTAAAAACAAACAGAGTCTGGAGAGAGGGCTTGGCAGTTAAGAGCCCTGGCTGCTCTTCCAGAGGACTGGGGTTTGGTTCCTAGCACTCCCATGGCACACAACCATCTGAAACTCCAGTTCCAAGGGACCTGACACCTTTTTCAGGCCTCCATGGGCACCAGGCATGTATGTGGTGTACAGGCATACATGCAGATGAAACACCCATCCACAAAAACAATACAAACAGAAAAATCCATCCTGAAAGCATTACGTTGTTTTTTTTTTTAAACTAATATTCACCTTTCTGATGATAGTGTGCAATAAGATAGACATGGTACGGAACTTCCACAACCTGACACAGAGTATCCGTGTAAAACCCCAGGGTGAGGACTCAGGATCCGTGCAACAAGGATATCCGTTGTCACCACTTCTGTTCTTCTCTACTGGGATTCTTGCCAGGAGTTAGGTAAGAAGATGCAGCAAACGGCATCCAGATTGGAAAGGAAGAAGTAAAATTATCTGTCCTTAGGCATGACATCATCTTTTACATCCCAAGTCCAAAGCATTCTTAAAAAAGTAAAATCCAACCCTGTTACACAAACGAACCTGGGAGGAGGTTCAGGAAGACTGCACATTAGAAGAACAGTGTACAAAAATCAATGTTACTTCCATACATTTGCAGCGAACACACTGGAAATGAAACGCAGGATGAGTAAGATGTGCTGCACCCAGAACAGCTTAATCCTGGAAACCTGACAAAGGGCAGTGAGGAAATGAGGACAAGACAGCCACACAAACACGTATACAGAAAAACTGGGGTCAGGTGGGCCATGTGTGCACTCTGACAGAGCAGCACTAACTCCCCACCATACACCACACTATGCACAGGGGGTGGCAGGGGGTGACTAGTCTCCTTAGGCAGCAGTCTCAGGCTGTAAACATTTGGGAGGAGGAAGCAGCAGTTGCCAGCTTTTGAACACACCACCAGCATTTGCACTCAGATGTGGCCGTGCCCATCAACAATACACATTCACTGAGGACTTCATCTGCTCCTTACACTTTCACTAAGTGCTTGCTTGGCTCCCTGCAAAGATAGGCCAGCTAAAAGGCTCAGTGGATAAAAGCACTTGCTTTCTAGCCCGACACCCTTGAGTTCAATTTCTGCAACCCATATTGTGGAAGGAGAGAATGGATTCCTGAAAGTCTGACCTCCACATGTGTACTGTGTGTGCACTTCAAACACACATACATGCACACACACTAAGAGGTAAAAAAACAATTTTAAATAAAATATTTAGGAATATTTGTAACAAGTGAATATAAAACTTATGTTCTGAGAAACTGTTGGAATAAACTGAAGAGTTAGGTGAGTAGAAAGACATCCCATGTTCATGGATCATTGGAAAGAAGGCAGATTGTAGAAATGCCTGTCACAGCCAGTTGGGCATGGTAGCACTTGCCTGTGGTCTCAGCCCAGCCCTCCCTGAAGTCCTCTGCTTTCTCTGCCTGGTCTGTTTTGGAATCTTCATTTTCTGTACGATTTTCCCCATGTTTCCCAGCATTAGTTTTGCCCTTTTTCCTTCTGGGTACCTTCTCTCCCTACTTTGCAGGAGACTTTTTAGGCTCGAACTCTGGCCATGAAGGAGCAGGCTCAGCATACATCCTTGCAGTTCTCCTGATTCATCCACCACCTTGTCTTTATCTCCTTTAGCAGCCCCTTCAGCCTTTCTTTTGGGCATACGGGTAGGAGGAACATAGCCATAGTGCCTCAGTTTTTATAGATCTGGGGGCCATTCTCTCTTTTTCTCCCCCCGCCCCCCAAAAACGTTGAGACTTCAAGGGGCACCATCACTAAGGTGAAAAGATGCTTACAGAGAGGGAGAGGTGTTTTTCAAATGAGTGTAGCTGAGAAGATACTTTTGTTAAGAATGCACCTAGAGCCTTTACAATTCAATAAAGATGACCCAATTAGCCAAAGGATTGAACAGACATTATAGGAAAATGTAAAAATGGCCCCTAAGCCTGTGAAAAAGTGCTCAGGGTGATTAGCCAGACAGGAAATGCAAATCCAAAACTTGGTGAGATGGATGCCACACCCATTAAGACAGCTAAGATAAAAGATGGATAATTACAAGTGTTGGCAAGGAGAAAACTGGAACCCTCAAAAGGTTAACCATAAAACCCAAGAAATGAAAACAGCACTCAGGAGGCAGAGGCAGGCAGATCTCTGAGTTTGAGGCCACCTGGTCTACAGAGTTCCAGGACAGCCAGGGCTACACAGAGAAACCCTGTTTTGAAAAATCAATCAATCAATCAATCAATCAAGGTTGCCTCAGGAGGCTGGGCATGGTGACTCATACTTGTAATCCCAGCAGTCGAAGAGGAAGTTTGAGGCTAACTTGAGTTACATGAGACCATTTCCCAAAAAGAGGGGGAAAAAATTGTGGTGAAATCATTCCTAATTGCCACTGGTGAAACTCAGGTACCCCTGAACTGAGGAATGCATAAATAAAATGCAGTGTGTCACACAGTTTCCAGGTCAGCAATAAGATGGGACAAAGTACAGACAGGATGCAAGCTTGCACAGATCCTAAGTGGGAAGAATTCAGGCTGGCGCCCATATCTCATGTGACTTAACTGCTATGAACTATTGTTTGGCAGATGGACAGAGGAAGGAAGAGGTAGCTGCAAGGTAGTTTAGGGCTGGGGAGATGCTAAAAAACTGGCTCGGGATGGCTAGTCACTTTGAGTTACTAACCCCAGTGAACTGTCCACCCTGAATGGAAGAAGTGCATATGCAAATTACATAGCTTGACTTATCCATGTAATAATTGTCTTTTCTGTGCTGGGGATGGACTCCAACACCTCAAGCATGCTAGCTAGGTAAGTGCTCTCACTCTACATTTTATCCTCAGCTGAAATCTGGTTTGGTTTGGTTCTGAGACAGGATCTCATGTATCCTAGGCTATCCTCAAAACTCACTCATAGCTGTGGATGACCTTGCTGTTACAGTCTTCCTGCTTCTGCCCTGCCCCACCCCAGTGCTGGAGTACTGGTCTGCACCACCATGCCTGGTTTTATGCTGGGGATCGAACTNGGGGCTCCATGAATGCTAGGCAAGCACTTTACTAAGTGTGCTATATCCCCGGCCCCAAATCTGGTTTTTGTGTGTTTTGGATTTTGTTTGTTTTACTTTAACTTCTGGCTTCGGTNTTTCTGCTGCAGTCCTTGATGCTGATTTTGAAGTAATTAGGCTGCATGTTACAAGTCAACTTTATGATATTGTGAGACTGGTTGGAAAGGGTCAAGGTCATGGACACCAGAGTCAGGCAGACCAGAGTGGATTCTCACTCATCTGCCACTTACTGTCTAGTCTTGGACTAGTGGCTTCAACTCTTTGGGCTTCCATTTCATAGTTAATAGAATAAGTTTGGTAACAGAACCACAAAAGGCAATGTTAGGCACATAGACAATATCCTACTAAATGGATCATAGCAACACTACGATTTTCGCCCCCCACCCAAGAATGTACTTTGCTGTGGATTCAGAAGACTCCTTTCTTTACACGCACCAGACGGTTAACAAAGCAGTTTAAGCAAACCAACAAAAGGAATGAATTGGCTTGTGTTGCTGAGAAATCTTCAAACAGCTTCAGGCATAGTTCGAACCAGGGCTTTCTTTGATTTCACCCTCTACAGCTTACTCTGCACTATGCTCCCTGGATTTGAGTCTTATCTGTTATGCATACATTGCTTTTTTTTAAAAAGGCTTTTTAAATAATTTATTTATCTTTATTTCATGCACATTCATGTTTTGTCTGTGTGAAGGTGTTGCATCCCCTGAAACTGGAGGTACAGGCTGCCATATGGGTGCTGGGAATTGGACCTGGGTCCTCTGGAAGAACAGCCAGTGTTCTTAACCACTGAGCCATCTCTCTAGCCCTGTTTTTTTTAATAATGTATTTATTTTTATTTTATGTACATTGGTGTTTTGCTGCATGTATGTCTATGTGAGGGTGTCCGATCTAGGAGTTATAGACAGTTGTGAGCTGCCATGTGGGTGCCAGGAATTGAACCTGGGTCCTCTGGAAGAACAGCCAGTGCTCTTAACCATCTCTTCAGCCCCGTTATGCACACACTGTACCTTTCAGTACCTTGGTTCCTCCACCTAAATTAAATGAGGATGGAGACAGTACTTTTCTCACAGAGCTAATAGGGTTTATGTGCTTTGACTAGTGCTTGGGCCAGAAAAATCAGTTATTAGTGTTGCGATCCAGAAGTCAGGGTACTGTGTCGAGAGAAAGCTGCCTCTTACAAGTTCTGGTCTGTATCCCTGTTGCTCAGAAAAGATCCACACATGGATTATCTTCATCTGCTTGCTGTAAGTCCTAGGAATTTGGGTCATATGCCAGTCTCCAGGAACCAAAGCTAAGACTACAGCACTATGACACGCCCAGCATGGTCACAGACTTATAAGTCCTAGGACTAGGTATCACAGCAATAGCCCACTGAGAACCCATGGAGTTGAGGTCAGCAGGAGGAGGAAATGGCTGGGAGACAAATGCTAATCCCATTGTCACCCACTCTCTGGAAGTTCTCTCACACTGCTGGCGAGCACTGAGTCCTAGGCAGGCTGAAGCCGGGAGGACTCGGTCAGAGCTCCTGGAGGGGAACGGGTCAGCCTGGGTGCTGGAGGCCTGCTCTGCACTCTGCCATTTCAGTTATTAGTGGAGATGCAAGGTCTCTCGGGCTTCCTTGAGGCCTTACTTATGAAGAAATAGACAGTTTAGCCTCTCCAGAGTCGGGAACAAACAGGCCTCGTGGATGTAGCCCCGAGATTAATCTCCCTGTAATCTCAGAATTTGTGACTCTTTTCTGTTTTTGAGGCAGGGTCTCACTGTGTAATCCTGGAGCTCACCATGTAAACCAGGCTGGCCTCAAACTCAGAGACCCACCCTCCTCTGCCTCCTAAATCCTGGGATTAAAGGTGCGCACCACCACATCTGGCTGAGACCCTCTTACTTTTGCAACCATGTTATTATGGAAAGATGGTAGTCTCTCTTCTGTGTAAGAAGAGCTAGAGTGACAGCTCCATTGGTAAAGTGNTTGCCAAGCACAAGGACCTGAGCTCAAGCCCCAAACCCACTCGAGAATGCTGGGCATGGTGGCACACATTTGTAATCCCAGTGCTGGGGAGGCAAAGATGGGAGGTTCCCTGAGGGGTGAGAGCTGTTGCTGGCTGGCCAGCCTAGAACAGCAGTACAATGAGACCTTGTCAAAAAGAAAAAAAAAAAAAATGGACAGCCCCTGAGGAAAAACAGCGGAGGCTGTTCTCTGTCAGGTATGCATGCGCATACACACACACACACACACACACACACACACACACACACACACACACATACACGGAAGCACCAAGCCCGCATTGTAGATGCTTGGGTTGGTTTGAAATTGTGCCTGGGTAGTCTCAGTTGCATGGCCCATCTGGGAGGTGACTACATCTGGGGTCTGTCAGAACCAGAGAGAGCAGAGAGCAATTTCACTAAGCCTACACCCTTAAATGTGGAATTCACGGGATCCTCCTGCAGAAAATGAATCTGAAGCTTGCAACAGGGAACCTTTGGAAGTTGGGGGTAATTAACCTTCCTGTGTAACATGAGCTTCCTCTGCTAAATGGAGGGGAAAACTAGACTAATTTTAATAGCGAACAGATTCATGGTTGCCTCAGTTCCCACATGCTTCACAGAGCTGTGGTTGCCACATGTGGCCTGGTATGAGGGGACAGCCACATGCATATAGCCTAAGCTGGCCTGGAATGCATGCTGTATTCTTAGCTAGCCTAACACTATGCAACCCATGCTGTCCCACTTCTCATTATGTAGCTCAGGATGGCTTCAAACTCACTGGGTAGCCTCAGCTATCCTTGAACTAGTGTGATGCTCCTACCCCAGCATTCCTCGTGCTGTTGTTACAAGCATGAGCCATCATATCTAGGCCCATCTCTTTACTTTTCTCCTCTGTGTGACAAGGGCAGGCCTTGTCCTGCTCCATAGCTGTGGAGGCCACGGTACCACTTTCCCAGCACAGGCTTCACAGCAAAGTCCTAGCCTTGTCCCTGCTGTCATTTCATCTATGACCTCATGGACTCCTCTGCAAGCCATAACTGAATTCACAATCGATCTGCTTGACCTCAGCCTCCCCAGAACAGAGTACCTGGTGGACAGAGTTCTCAGAGCCTATGAGGTAGTAAGAGCAGTCAGCTGCCCTCTGGGACCCAAAAAGGCCTCAGGCCAGTCTCATCTGACTTGTCTGAGGTTCACGAGTCTCCACATTTGGCTGTATTTGAGCACCAGGACTGCTGTGAAACCTGGGTGGTTAAAAAAGCACAGCTGTCATCAATTGTCCCTGGCTCTGGAGGCTGAAGTCTGACAGAAGGGCTGCATGTCCCATGAGGCTACAGGGAAGGAGCTGTCCCAGGCCTGTTTCCTGTGGTGTAGATGGACATCTTGTCCCTGTGACTTCACACTGTCTACCCCCTGTCTAAATGTCTGCTCACCTGTACCTTTGTTTGGGTGGTTTTATTTCTTGTTTTTCAGTCTCTTGGATCCCAGACTGGCTTTGAACCTTGACCTTTTGACCCTCCCTTTCCTCCCTCTCTAGCGATAGGATTACAGGTGTGTGCACCACACTGGTTTATAAAGGTCCCCTTTTATGAGGACAGCAGTCACACTGAGGGGATGCTTGATGGCTTCCCAGAGACCTTTGCATAGGAGATCCTAATTAACCCTAATGTATCTCTGTAACATGAGTGTTAAAAGGTCTTATAATAGAAAACACCAGCCAGGTATTAGGGTAAATTCTGATGGTCAGAGAGACAGAACAAGCCACAGCCAAACCACACCTTGCCAACTCCTCAGCTGATCTTGTTTCCTCAAACTGGAAGCCTCTAAGTCCTCATCCAAATGGATCTCAGCTGAACTGCTGCTAAAAGCCTAACAGCTTAAAAAGCCTCTAGTTTCTGGTCCTCACGCCTTATATACCTTTCTACTTCCTGCCATCACTTCATGGGATTAAAGCCGTGTGTCCTTCCCAAGCAAAGACATTGGATCTCAAGTGTTGGGATTAAAGCTGTGTGCCACCATGCCTGGCTCTGTTTCCAGTGTGGCCTTGAACTTACAGAGATCCAGATGGATCTCTGCCTCCTGAGTGATAGGATTAAAGGTCTGTGTGCCACCATTTTCTGGCCTCTATGTCTATCTAGTGGCTGTTCTGTTCTCTGAACCCAGGAAAGCTTTATTAGGGTGCACAGTATATCAACCACATATCTCCTGAGGGATGAGTCTTTTTCTCTTTTTGGTTTTTTGAGACAGGGTTTCTCTGTGTAGCTTTGGAGCCTGTCCTGGAACTCACAGAGATCCACCTGCCTCTGACTCCCCAGTGCTGGGATAAACGGCACGCACCACCACTGCCTGTGGACTGGAATTGTGGCCTGAATAAAAAAGAAGAAGGAAGCAACTGTTCACTAACATTTACCTCTCTCTGCTTCCTGACTGTGGACACAGTGTGAGGAACCACTTAACCCTTCTGTGGCCATGGTTTCCCCACCATGATGGACTCTATCTTCTGAACCAGGGGCCAAGATAAACCCTTCCTCTCTTTAACTTGTCATTAGGTATTCTGTCATGGCGAAGAGAAAAGTAGTGCATCTGGGGTATGTTTTTCTCTCACCACAGGCTCACAGAAGGGGTGTGTGACTGACGTTCCCTTGGGAGAGGACACTGAGGTATATTCAGTAAGGGAGAGGCCCCTGTGCGTGCACTCTGCGTTCTGCCAGTAGCATCCTAAAATTAACCCTTTCAAATATGACAAGACTGAGGTTGAGAAGTGGGCCAACTTGCCTGAGACAGTTGACTATCCCTGGAAGTCTACTGCCAGTACCTTTGCAGGGGAGAAGAGGGGGCTGGAGCTGACGTTTGTCAGGGATCTAGAGGGTCAGCCCAGCCTCAGCTGACCTGGGTTTGAGACAATACCCTGGGCCTCCAAGGGCTATGAGTCTCTGTTGCCTCAGCTATGAAATGGCAGTCAGTAACAGAGGTGTGACTCTCAGGCGCGTTGCATCTCCCTAAGGTTTCCCTTAGCCCTGTGTTACAAGGCCTGGATTTTCTAGGGCAGTGTTTGGCCCTAATCCAAACCCCATAAATGGCAGTCGGCGGGTTTGTGCCTACTCCCACCCCAACACCCCAATTCCCTTATAATTGGAGTCTTGTCGGTGAGTTATTGGCTCAGTGTTTTTATAGGCTCCCCCACATCCCCTCCCCACATTGCTCCAAACAGAGGCCCTGTAAGACCGAGCCAAAAACATAGCTAAGAAAATGTGTGCCAGTGACCCAGCCCCTACAAGGGTGATGCAGAGAACTTTCCAGGGCTGGGCCTGTTCCTGTTCTCCCTCTGGCAGCTTCTGCCTCCTTCTTCCTTCCACAGAAGCTGCTCTGTCCCCTTAGACTGGGCCAGCTCCCACTTGGTTCTCTAATGGTTCTGGGAATGGTCGGGGCTGTGTTTACAGGCCAGCCAGGAAAGTCAGTCAGCCTGCCATTGTCTCAGTCAGATTCTGACACATAGCCAGGCCCACACAGCAAGGCACGGTCACTTGCACTGTGACTCACAACCAGCTAGTCAGTAGCCTGGCCAATGTCAACCAGTGTACCCGTTAGCATACCCCCTCAGGCAAGTACTTCGAGGCCGTATGGCAGCCAGACTTGGCCACATTGTCAGGGACACTCAGTCATGGCTGCTCTTGTCTAGGGTCAGTCAGATGACCAGCCATTATCAATCTGCCAGACACTGTCTCGGGGGCGGATTCTATTACAGTCAGACATACTACACCCACTAATACTATGAGTCAGTACTACAGTCAGGTCTCCTGGTCAGTCTCAATCTGCCAGCCAGCCAGTCAGCCAGTCAGTCAGTCAGTCAACATTCAGCTGCCAGCCAGTCAGCATCAGTCACCCAGACAACGAATAAAAATCAGTCAGCCATATATATAGTCAAGCCTGGTCCCTAGGATATTATTGCACAGCTACATTCAGTTTCCCTGTCACAGCCATCCACTCAGGCACAACCACTCACACCATGAGGTACCAACCAGGCAGACTAGGTAGGACAGACACACATGATCACTCTTCAGTAACTAAGGCAAGTGGCCAGGCCTGTCATTTGGGCACAGTCATTTTCTGTCTGCTAAACAGTCAGTCACATCAGAGGCAGCCACAATCTGTGGCCTGGCGGGTCAACAGCCAGTCAGTAATTCTCCGAGGAGAAGCAGACATGCCATCAAGGCAGTCAGGACTCAGGGGTCACAGGCAACATGCAGTCATACAATTAGCCTGAAAAAGACAGCCACTTCCCAGCCAGCTAGCCTGTCAGTCACAGCCATTGAGCCATCAATCAAGCTCTTCACTAGACTCTCTCAGGAGATCAAATGCAGTCTGTCATCTATCAGTTGGTCAACTGACTGGTTATTTTGTCAGTATGAATATTTAGGCAACCAAACCAACTGACCACCCATTAACCCGCTGTCATCAACTAGCCATCCAGTCAGTCATGGAGACACCGAGTTAGCCTCCTGATTGGCTCATCCTCCAGTTGATCAGTCTTATTCCATTAGTCTAGCTGCAGCAGGCCATGACTGTCACACTGGCACTGGAATAGGCCTGTTTTGCTTGCTATGCAGTGTGCTAATTACTGGAATGAGAAACAATTTTCCCTTGAAATTTTTATTATGTATTTATTTCGTGTGTGTGTGTGTGTGTGTGTGTGTGTGTGTGTGTGTACATGAGTGCTGCGTCATGCATGTGGAGATCAGAGGACCACCTGGGTGATCAGCTTTAGTGGCAAGTGCCTTAACCTGTTGAGCCATCTTGCCGGCCCATTTTATTCTTTTTTGAGGCTGGTGTAAAATGCAACTGTCTTTTTGAGTTTCGTTTTCAAATTGTTTATTGCCCATGTATAGACCTTTACCCTCTGAGCCACCTGGCCAGCCCAAATAATCTACTCTTGAGGCTGTGCAGTGTGTGGAAACAGGAGCACAGGGCTCAGACTGTCTCCTTGGATTTGCAAAACACAGAAGCAGCAGGGAGGTCTGGGGTGTGGGGAAGGTGCTGACAGGAAAGCAAAGCTGTGGGTATCTGGACTCAGGAGCTTCGTGGCTCTTCACAGGATGTGTGTTCAGAAACGGAGGCGTTCACATGCTGCAGAGTGGACTTTGGGCCCTTTGATGTCACAGGGTCATCAGCCACTGGCATAGGCCCAAGGGAAGGCTCCCCAGTTTCAACCAGCTTGAACTGCCTCCAAGTTCCTGAAAAGCAACTTATGCAACTCCTAGCGTAACCCTGTGACCTGTGTCAGAGGGTGTTACGCTGATGGGAACACATTGTTCAGCTACACAACCTCCAACATCTGTGAGAAAAGCATTAGCCATAAGGGAAGCCAGAGGGTTCATTCAAGCTTCAGTCATTTTCAACAAGTTTCTCCTGTCAGTGGCCGGGTTGGTCCCACTCACAGATTAGTCACCACAATATGCCCACCCAATGGCCATCAGCCCATTTGTCATCTCACCTAGTCACACTGAGATACACTGAGTCCTTACAGAGGAAACCACTGGATGAAACATAAAACCGAAAACACAGCTTACTCCTTCAACATGTAATGCAGCTCCCCCTGTGTCTGACTCATCAGGACAGGCAGGGCAGGGGAGGCCAGGACATGCACACTGGAGTCCAGTGGAACCTGTTATAGACAGAGGGCCACACAGGCAAGTGTCCACAGAGGGGGGCAGGGGATGCCTGGGCAGTTTTCTATCCGACCACCCGGATGTTCTGTGAGGATTTCCTGTGGCCTTGTAGCCAGGAGCTTTCCCCTCCCTTTCTCCTGTTTCTTTTCCCTCTTCCTGGGCCTCCACTGCCCCCTCTCAGTCCCTCCTTCTTCATCCTATGCCTGCCTTCCCACAGGGCCACCCTCCCTTTCATACTCACACCCCACCTCCCAACCATCACATACCACATACATGCTCACCTCACACCCACATGCTATGTGGGTATAAAACACACACATGCTCACACCGCACACAAGCACGCTACACACACAGACATGCACACACGCCTTACTTCTTGGCTGGCCTCCTCATGACAGAAAGTCCGGTTCCCAGCAGCCTTGAGCAGCCACTGCCCAGCCTCCTCCGCTCTTCAGTCAGGACTTCCACCTGTGAAGGCTGGCTTTGTGGCCACCCTGCCTTTGACTTTTCCTGGAGTCTCTCTTTACCTTCCAGCTCCTCAGAACACAAAACAGGGAAGGCTGGGAGGAGCCTGCGCACCCCCTTCCAAAGCCTAAGGCAAGTACTCTTCAGTTCTAGCTCTCCAAACCCTGGCCAGCAGCCAGTCAGAAGAGCAAGAGCAAGCCAGAACTTTTACACGCCAGGGAACAGCTGTCCATCCGTCAGAGATGGAGGCTGCCTTCCTTCTACTGGACTGGGGCGGAGAGCCTCACTGTGTCTTCTTCCTGTGTCTCCTGCCTTAAAACCCAGGGCACTNTAAGTAGAGTCCTGCAGCCCCACACTTCCTCTTCAACATGGATATGATGATAGAGCCACCTGCTTCATGCCTGGTGAGGGGAAGGGTGGGGGTGGGGAGGTGGGTGGCGTTGGGGGGAAGGTGAAGAGCCCACCAACAGAGCCCAGGGTAGGGGCTCCTAGAATCAATGACAGCTGACTAGGGGTGAATTTGCAACACCTGGGCCCACTGGTGGTTCAGGCCAAAAGGTGCTTTCCTTAAGTTCCTTCCATGTTTGATTTCCCAGGCCACACTGCGGGGACACTGTCTTCCCAACAGCCNGATGGAGTCCGCATCTCTCCTCTCCCCTCTGCACAGAGGAAGAGACAGCTCTGGGAGCTGAAGCGGTGATGGCTAAGCCAGGACCGATGGCTCCTGGCCCTGGCCCCAGAGCAGTGTATAGTACTCCAAGCCCACGTGCCTCTGGCCCCTGCACCCAGCCCTCACGGTTGCTTCCTTTTCTGCCTGCTTCCCTCTCTCACTTCATGGCTGTTTGGGGCTCAGCTCCACCTTCACACTCCCTGTTTCTTCTTTCCTTAGAGATGGAAATTGCAAATAGCAGGGAAGCACGGGACACCCCGCCCCAACCCCCCTCTGCTGGTAGAGTACCCCCTCTCTCCTTCTTTGCAGGAGTTTGCCCTTCCTTCCCCTCTGTGGTGGGATGTGAAACCGGAGCCTCTCTTCTGCTTGCCAAGTCTCCTCACGGCAGTGGCTTCTCTAAGGTGCACACATCTGGTCCAGTGCAGTTTGGTGGCAGATCTGGGTTCCCTGGAAATGGCATTCCAGAAAGGAGGGTGCAGCCCTAGCTAGGACGCTCTGTCAGTAGTGAGTGACTGAGGTTTGGGTGTCTGTCTTCTGCCCTCCCCCCAAGAACCAATCCCTGTACTTCAGCCTGCAGGGCCACCCACAGCTNTCAGCTGCAACCTGGTAGGAGCCCCTGCCTCAGACCCCAGAGCCTACTCTTTGTGAACAGGCCAATGTCCTCAGCAGACTCCTTCCTTCCCTCCCTCCCTNCCCTCTCACCTAGTTTGCTCACTCTGTCCTTTTCTGCTCCCTGCTAGCCTCCTTCTTTTGCTCCTACCACAGGCTGCACCTCTTCTTTTCTCTCTCTGTGGGTCCATCTGCCCTCAGCCCTCTCCTTCCTGAAGCTTGTCTGTCTCTCCCTGCCTCTGGCTTCCTATTCTCGGCTTCCTTCCTTTCTTCCTCCTCTGATAAATGTGCTGGCCTAAAACCAGGTTTGTAAGGGGCAGCCTATTCTGCAGGATTGCCAGCCTGCTAACCTGGAGGGACACAGGGTCTCAAGCCGTCTAGTATGCACACTTCCAAGGTGGAAGGAACTCCAGCTCCTTCAAGAACACCTCCTCACTGGTGCTGCCTCAGANGACATCACCCATCTTTTAAGTCTCCCAGGGGCTCTGTTCTAAGCCAGGTGTGTGATATCAGGGCCTGGGGCCTTCTCTCCTCAGGGANGCTGTGGAGCTGTTATCTCCTAGGGAGCCCTGCTTATCTTCAGGCCTGGCTCATCTCTGGAATCTGCCTCTTTCCTCTAGAGGCCCACCCTCATCTGGATTTCACAGTATCTGTGAGATAGGCTGTCTCCGACCCCTGCAGGAACCCTAAGGGCTTGGCTACCCTCAGGGGCATACCTCACTCATCAACCAACAGTTTCCCTGATCGTTCTTCCCCAGCGGCTGCTTGAAACACATACATACAC
>LZPO01066260.1:851130-872929 GCA_001675575.1 Neotoma lepida
TTTCCGAGCATCTAGTAGGTCCCCCAAGGCTCTTGAGTCCAGTGTAGGAGACCTTGTTCACTGAAGCAAAGGCTCTTTGTGGTAAAGAGTAGGAAGGGAAGGGCTGGTAGGTACTGAGAGCCTGGAGGAGGGTCCTGCCATGTAGACTGTTGGTGCTAGGAAGGCACAGGGGGGAAGGGAGAGCTAATGGAGCCCGGATGCTATCTGGATAAAGAAGGCAGGGGAAATGGTCCAGGGAGAGGCAACTGTTCGTACAAAGGCACAGAGATAGAAGAGTTGAGAGTCCTGCACACTCACCTACACTGTGGACACACACTCATTCCTTCTTGTGAGAGTCTGTCTGCAGAGTCCTAAAGAGCTGAGAGAGGGAAGACAAATGGGTCAGATTATGAGGGCCAGAGAAGTCCTGAGAGGAGGCTGGATGCTATTGGAGGACCCCTGGGAAGCCTTGGAGCAGTTACAAGCCACAGAGTTAAGAGCTTTAGTTTATATCTTAGAAGCTTATGTTGCCTTCATCTTCAGTAATGGAGTGAAGCCTGCGAGGCAAATAAAAGGACAGTTCAAAGACAATGGCAAACTGGTTGTGGCCTGCAAGGGGGGACTGGTGAGGGAGATAGATGGAGAAATGGATGGAAGCCAAGGGCAAGGCCATTGAGGCTAGTGACTGGGAAAAAGAAGAGCCTCAGCTCCCTGGTGTGAACACCTGCACAGGGTGGTGTGAGTAACTGCACAGGGTGGTGTGAGCACCTGCACAAGGTGGTGGGAGCTGGGAGAAAAAAGATGGGGAGTCTGGGTTAGATAAAGATCCGGGAGTCTTAGTGGAATCCCATAATGGTAGTTTGATTACTGAAGCTGCAGGTCCAGAAACAGGAGCTACTGGAGCACTGCNTGAGGAATGAGGGGAAGGTGGCAGTGGCTTTGGGAGAGGTGTCATATGAGGGCACAAGGGCCATTCAATGCTGAGATAGAGTCCTTGTCTCTTGCACTTGTCTGTGGTGTGGATTTCAAGTCTCCTCTGGGATGCCATTTTCCTGACTGTGAAGAGCTGAGATTCCTCTCAGAGCAAGGGCTGGGTGCAGTGATAGGCAGTTGTCACCTCTTTCTTCAAGCACAGTAGTCCCGCTGTGATTTGTTTTGTTTGGCCCTTGCGTAAGTTTTGATTTAAAGCAAGGGACCTGTGACTCAAGAGTGTGCTGAGGGGATGACTTCTAACCCCCCTGCTCTGTGCTNTGGCAGGAGGAAGGGACACACCCTGCTGAGAGTTTCCCAGTGTCACTCAGGGGGAATCAGTGCAGACCTCCTAGCCAGGGACTCTCTCAGCCACTGTACTCAGGAGGCCCTAAATATCATTACCTTCTCTAAGCCACTGAGGGAGGACCAAGGACTTTTCCTTCTCGCCACACTTGGAATTGGTGAGAAGCTTGCTTGGGGTTGCACCGGGACTCTAAGGCTGGGTCTTGGTGAGGACCAAGGACTGTGAGTGATTGGCAATGTCTGCTGTGGTCTCCAGAGAGGTGAGAGCAGCNTGTGTACTTCAAATCCTCTAAATTTAATCCAATCTTTGTTCCTCACAGGGACAGATGCAAACTCACCTCTTCCTCACGGTCCCCAGAGAAAGACTGTAGTGTGCTTTCTCTTCTCTCTCCTCCTTTTGTTGTTGAGAACTTCAAAGGTCCCTCCTGGCCTACTTCCCAGTAGACTGGTCACTTCAGGAAATGAATAGGCTGCACTCTGGAGGAAGCCAGACTGCTCAGTGAGTTCCCAATCTCCCAGAATTAGAGGATTGGTCATGCTGATCAGGTGGGCTCAGGGCCAGGGAAGCATTAGGCTTTTTTTTGCTCAGACCCCAGCTGGGTCTCCAAGGTAATGCCAAGGAGGTGGTGATTGGGAGCTCTGACCCCACTTGCTGTGTTGTGAGTTGTAGGGTCTGGTGGCACCAATGATAGAAGTAGGACAAGGAAAGGCATGCCACTCCTTCCCCAGGAAGGAGCCCTTCTGGTGCCACCTCNACACAAAGATGCTCATCACAGGACAAAAGCAGGTGTCCCATGCAACAGTGGAAAAAGCCAGACACAGAGCAAGAAGACAATCAAAGCCACATTCTGTCCTGCCCCATAGGTATAGGCTTTAGCCATAGGTGTCTGTCCTACAGATTGGACAGGGATGGTGAGGGTGAGGGGATGCCAGGTGGAGCTAGGCCAGACAGTGGCCTGTGTGGGGCTCTGGTGGCAGTTTTTACCAACCCAATTGGGAAGGACTGAGTTTTCAGCAACTCCATGGTGACTGTCAGCAGGGCCCATGCTCTCCTTTGACAGTACAGGACATGAGTGATAGAAGGTCTGGCACAGGAGAGTTGCTGGGTGGGTTCAGTACAACTGTGTCTAAATGACATTCCTGTTCACCTTTGGAGCTCGGGGGGGGGTGGGCTGGACACCCCCCACACCTACTCCTTTATCTTTACTTATTGGTGTGCAGGAGCCACAACACTTAGATGTGGAGGTGTGTCTGGACCTGGAGCTGCGGCAGGATGCTTAGGACTTACTTGACAAGTCACACCTATCTCAAGGAGTTATTGAAGATGAAATTAACATGTGGAATGATATATAACTGATTGTTACAATCTTTGGCTTGTCTACATGTGTGTCTGGATGTTCTTTAAAAATGTGGTGGTTAGAACAGGGAAACCTAGATGTTCTGCTAATCTGGAAGTAGGGATGTCTTGAGACCTTATATTTTTCTAAGGTTCTTGAACTTGAGGTTGCATTGACATTACTTGAAAGGCTTGTTAAAACACAGATTTGGGGTCCCCTCCCAGAAAGCCCAGAGCAGACCTGAGTACCTCTCACAGGCTTTCAGATCTGCAGCTCCAAGTGGCAATNGCTTTGAACTTTGTGTGCACACACTTGACCTCAACTGTGAGACTTGTTCTACTCTGGTCACATGACCCTTTCTACCAAAGCAAGAGCTGACCTAATCTTTTGCAATCAGATCACAGAACTTCACAGGGAGGGGTGGGTGACCTTATTCCCTAATGCACTGATACCATCCTGCAGGTAGGATTGGGAAAATACCTGTTGAACGGGGACAGAGCTGACTTTTAGAGGTCTCCCTCAGGCAGCCTCTTGCAGCAGCCTCAAGCCCTCNAGTTGCCTGGAGCCCCTGAGCAGGTGTTACCTCTCTTTACCACAGCATCTTCCCTACAGTCCAGCACCCTTCTGGCCCCTGGCCTTGACTCAACAGTGCTCTTGTATGCATTTTTCTGTGTGGATAAATAGTCTCCCACAACGCTGCTCTCTGGGTTACATAGTTCTCCCTTGTATGGATGTAAATGAGGGAACAATGTGAGCCAGTAGAACAGGAAGGGGAGATTCAGCCTAAGGGGGCAGAGTGCCCTGGTGACTCTAATGAGGGATACAGGAAGCTGAGAACATTCTGGAAGGATCTTTCCTGTAATCTCTGTTCAGATATGCCTGTGAAAGCTGTGTTCTCCCTTGGGCTGGATTTTTGTTTTATTTTTAAAAAGTTGTTTGTTTGTTTGTTTGTTTGTTTGTGACAGGGTGTCCTGTCCACAAACTCAACATGTAGCCAAGGGTGACCTTGATCTTCTTATTCTCCTTCCTCCACCTCCTGAGCTCTAGGATTAAGGCATGTGCCACCATGCCTGACTAATGGAGTCATGGGAACGGAACTTAGGGCTTTGAGAATGCTAGGCAGGCACTCTATCCAGTGAGCTGAGTCCCCACCCTGTGCCTTGGGTTTTTGTTTTCTCTCTGTTCACATGGCTTCCTACATGGTTACCTACACTCTGTGGTCTCTAGACACAGGTCCTACCATGTTGCAGGTCTGTTTGCTTCTTAGTCTCTAGTGGCTTGTGTTGATTGCCTTTCTTATTGCTGCAACAGACTATCCGAAGGAAGCAAAGTCCATGATGCTGGGGAAGGGATGACAGCCAAGGNGTTGAAGAAGTTTGGGCCATGGTAGTGGTCTTGGCAGATTAGATCTGGGACGACAACTTCAAGGCCCACCACCAGAGGCCCATTTCAGCTAGCCAGACCACAGTCTCACAACCTCCCCAAACAGGACCATTCACTAGAGACAAATGTTCAAACACATGAGCCTATGGAAGACATTTTACATGCAAACCCTAACATAACCTTACAGGGACTCTGATTGGCCCCTCTAGGACCGTGTGGCTATACCTATACAATGAAAGAGAAGGTCCCACTCCAATATGGCTGCCAGGCACCAGAGTAGTGAGATGCTTATGTCAAAGTCATCTTGGCCTACATGCCTTCCCTTTGTCTCTCCATCTCTCTGCTTAAATCTGATTTCAGTTTCAAGCTAGTGAATCCATTTGGTTTCTGTGGACTTTTCTGGCCTCAGAGCAGGGATTTGACCAACTTAACCCCATCTCTCATCCATTAGGGATAATGGCTCACAGCCCCATCACAGGTGTGTCTGCTGTCTCAGAACATTTAATCCTGACAGTGGCATTTCAGCAGAGGTAGGTTTCACCCAAGGAGGTCTATTGAATACCAGCAAGTCCGTTCATGATCTGAAAGGCAGCTGAAAAAATAAATATAATTAAAAAGCTAACTCAGGCCAGCGCTCTCTGATACTGTTTTACACAGGCGCATAATGAATGCTAAGCTCCATGCATCAGCGCCAAAAAGCAAAATAAATTCTTGGAGTCGATCTGTTTCCTGCCTGCAATACATTTGCCTGTTCCAAACAAATATATTTGTGAATACAACACAATTAGGAAGGCTGAGGCAGTCAGAACATTGCCTGTCCAGAGAGTCAGAACGTGGCTTCCATGNGCCCTGCTGGCTGGAGCCAGGGTCTGAGTGTGTTGTGACCGAGTCAATTATGGCTCTGGGCGCCCTTGCATTCCTTGCCAAGACACGCTTTCTCATTTCTGCTAGTTACTCAGAGTTCAGCCTTCTGTTTTTCTTCCTTCTCAGTGTTACTCATAGCCCTTGAGGCTCTTCTTCTCCCCAAACCGTAGGTTGCATGGCCCCCCTCCCCATTTCCCTCCAAAGCTGGAAACAAACTGTGGACATGTATAGGTTTTAGGCGGAGGGCCTGTTGGAATGGGGCTTAAGTGGTTTTGATAATAAGAGCGGCCTTTTNAAAAAAATATGTATAAGTGCCAAGCTTTTGACATTTGTGGTTTCTTTTGCTACTTGCAAAAATCCTGGGATAGTTTCATTTTATAGGTAAAGGAAACTGAGGCTCCGAGAGGTCAGAAAGCCTCTATGAGGTCACACAGCTGGAGAGTATAACTACTGATGTCAAAAGGCATAGAACCTAATTTAATGGAGGCATTAAACAATCAGACCGAATGGCCATGGTGAATCAATACCCTGATGGGAGTGTCAGGCAAGGGCTGAAATAGTCACTCCAGAGATGTCTCCAAGGGCCTGGTTTCTCTCTGTGCTGCCTTCCTTCTTCCTCACACATCCCTCCTACCATTGGTTTTAGAATCCTTGCTTTGGTCTCTCCCTTTATGAAGGGAGACAAGCAGCCTGCTGCAGCTTCTTGCTTTCTGTCNCACATCTGCCTGAAAAAGAGGTCACCTGGGGGACCCATGAGAGAAGGATGAGATTCCCTCCTGGTGTCCCACTTGCTTAAGTGTCTGCATTGGTTACTTTTCTCATGGCTATGGCAAAAACCAACCTAAGGAATGAGAGTTTTATTTTGGTTCACAGTATGAGGGTACAGTCCACCACAGGAGGGACGTCTTGGAGACAGGAGTGTGAGGCAGTTGGTCACATCGCACCTATAGTCAGGAAGCAGAGAGAGAGAGAGAGAGAGATGAAGGCTGGCCCTCAGCTCTCTTTCTCTGTGTTATTCATCATGAGAACCCAGGGAACAGTATTTACCTATAGTCAGGGTGGGTCCTCCTACCTCAGCTAACCCNATTCAGAACCTCCCTTACAGACATGCCTGTAGCTTGTTTCCATGGTGATTCTAAATCCCTTCACATTGACAAGCAAGGCTAACCACCCTGCGCTACTGCACATGGCAGAAGGATGAGATGAGGTAGTTACCTTGGGCCTGTCAAGGCCCTTCCAGAATTGGGAGGGTCTTCGGCTTCCCAAGTCTATGGCAGAGTAGAAAGATGGAAGGTCACATAGGGCAAACATTACCAAAATGGGAAATGGGCTGGAAGAAGATGGCTTGGCTATGAGTATGTACCTGATACAGACACTGCATTTGGGACAGATGCTGGCCATGAAGGTCCCTTCGATGTTTGCAGATCCAAGGTGAATAGCATCATACCTTAAGGGTGGCTTGGGGGAAATGATGACTCCACTTACCCCCTGTTTACCAAGCCTGAATCAGAATGGGGGTTGAAGAGGCTTGTAAACCCCAGGGACTCTGTAGCAGAGTTGGCGCCACCAACTGTGAGGTGCTTGGGAGAGCACAGGTTGTTTGCGTCAGACACACAGGGCTTCAGCACAGGTCCCAGTGATCATTTGGTAATGTCATAAAATTGTTAAGGAGGGTCAAGAAAGTCCATGTACAGAATGCCTGATCTGCGGGTGCTAGTAAAAATGGAAACTGACCCAGGGAAGGGTCTGCCACCCAAGACACACCTAATCTCAGTGCCCTGAGGACTAGCCTGAGGCTAGCCTGGGGCTTGTCTGTACAGTAGAGGCTGTACATTCTGGCTGTACATTCCAGTACCCACAGGGGTTTTAAACACTTTGATGTCCAGGCATCAGTTCAAATCCAATCTGTCAACCCGTCTCAGGGGAGGTCAGGGATCTAGGATTTTTCAAAGCTCCCNAGACAATTCCTCCAAGTGGCCAAGGTAGAGAAATAGTGTCTTATACGTATTGCCTTCTGCGTCAGTGGCTGTAGAAGGTTCCACTTTCGAGCTTCAGCTTTATAGCCAGGGAACAGTTAGTCATGCATCAACAGTGTTGATCACAGGGGTGATGGGACAGTGACCGCCTGCAGCCCCATTCATACCCAAATGAGAAGGGAATATGCAAAACACCCTAATCTTCTATGTGTCCCAGACCCCTGAGCACGTGGGAAAGCCCCCAGACTCTTCTTAGAAAATCGTTTTTATTTTATGTCATGAAAAGAAAGAATTTTGGGTTGNGGATGTAGCTCAGTTAGTAGACTGCCCACGTAGTGTGCAGAAGCCCTGGGTTCGAGCCCCATAAATTGGATGTGATAATGCAGGTTTGTAATCATAGTGCCCAGGAGATGGAGGCAGGAAGATCAAAAGTTCAAAATCATCCTTGGCTGTAGAGNAAGTTCAAGTCCAGCTTGGGCTACATAAAACCCTGGCTCAAAAACAAAGCAAAACAAAACCTAATAACAGAAGAGTTTTGAACTACAGTGGTTAAGATATTAAAAAGAAATGCCATGCACTTTGTTGCAGCATCGGATATTAAGATCTAACAGTGAGTCTAACAGTTCTAGGTGTTGGCAGGAGTGATGGGCAGATGAGATAGGTGTGTCTGTCATACCTGGTCCCCATAAAAGGACATGTGTGAATTGCGTTGGGGATAGGTCAAATTGCTGCCAAGCCCCCTGTGGGGTGTTACTTGTTCTTATGAACATGCTGGGTTTGGATTAGGGGTTAGTGGAAATGACAGGGCAATATTTTTTCTGCTGAACTATGCCCCCAGAGTCTACTCAAAGACTCCTTGGGTTCAGACTAAGGACCCTTGGGTGGAAAATGGGGGCTGAGAACAAGGGACAGCNTCAGTGCTGTGGTGGAAGTCAGAACCCCATCTGTTTAACTCTGTGAAGCTGTGTTACTGTGCCTGTGTAAAACACCTGATGGCCTAATAAAGAACTGAATGGCCAATAGGAGGGCAGGAGAAAGGATAGGCAGGGCAGGGAGGCAGAGGGAGAATAAATAGAAGGAGAAATCTGGGGAGAAAAGAAGTAGCCAGGGAAGGAGGCCAGCCACCCAGCTACACAGCAAGCCATAGCATAAGAGTAAGATTTACAGAAGAGACAAGAAAAGCCCAGATGCAGAAGGTAGACAGGATAATTTAAGTTAAGGAAAGCTGGCTAGAAACAGGCCAAGCTAAGGCTGGGCATTTACAATTAAGAATAAGCCTCTGTGAGTGATTTATTTGGGAGCTGGGTGGCAGGCCCACCAAAAGAGCAAAAACAAACAACAGATGAGCTTCAGGATCAGTGAGGAGCCTTATCTTAAAAAATAAGGTGGTGGAGCTGGAGAGATGGCTCAGTGGTTAAGAGCATTGGTTGCTCTTCCAAAGGACCTGGGTTTGAGTCCCAGCACCCACATGGTAACTCCAGGGGATCTGGCATTCTTTTCTGGCCTCTTCGGGTACTACATGCATGTGATGCACAAACAAACATACAGACAATCATACACATAAAATAAATATGAATCTTTTAAAATAACAATGTGGGACTTACTAGAGGAAGCCACTTGATGTCAACACACATGAGTACACACACGCACATGAGGAAAAAGAAAGAATGTGGTCTCCCAGTATTCACCGTAAGGGTTTCTGTGATAATGGATGACAGATGCCTAGCATGGTAGCAGTGAACTTGCTAATAAATGCCTGCTGGCTTTGCTACCTTATACAAGTCCCTGACATCTCCAGACCTCAGTTTGCACAGCTATGAAATAGGCCAATGGCTCCTACTGTGCTAGGCTGTGGGATTCAGAGGCTTGTTGGGGAGATTTAATAACTATGTCTTTTATGGGCCTGGCTCAGAGAGTTGTAAGCATTGGCCATCATCTGAGGCTTCTGGCATCCTGTGGGCTACAAACATAGTGGCTTTGGACCCTGCTTTTTTTCAGCTGGATCTACTTATTGGCTTCCCTGCTAGACTGTGCAGGCCAGCTTAGGAGGATTCTCAGCGGCCTTGACTCCTTAGACAGCCTGGTGTGTTCCTGCAGGGAGGGCCCTGGCCAGGTATGTAGGGAAGACTTTGGTGGGAATCTGAGGAGGGGTGAAAAGCTACTTCAGTGGGGCCCCTCGACTGGGCTGGTCACTTGGGTCTTGCCTGGGACTGTGGCCCCTCTTGCCTCCTGGCTCTGACTCCAGTACGACCATGGGACATCTGGAGCACTGGCCAGACCAGACCTTTGCTGGCCAGGACTTGAGCTGGGAGGAGAAGTTAGCTGGGACATCAGGTGGACAGTGTTACTCTTAGTCTTGGGTCTGCCATCTCCCTCTGTTTCTCTCTTTCTGTCTGTCACAGAGGGTGGCCCTGTGCCTTGCTTCCATCTCCCTGGCCCAGTCTCTCTGCACACCTCNCACCTTTGCGTTTACTGGCTTCTTCCCTAATTTCCTCTTCTCTCTCCACACATCTGTCCTTCTTCTCTTCGTCAGACAGTCACCGTTTCCTCTTGTCCTGGTCCCATCTTTGTCCTCTCTATTCTCTGTCTGTGTCCCCTCCCCATATCTCCCCACCCCTTCCTCACCTTCGTTGACACAGGTGACACTTTGGTGACAGTGCATCCTGGAGTCTCCATCCCCATCTCTCGGGGAGATATCCCTCCAAGGAGTAGGTGGAGTACAGCATACAGTACACCTGTGACTTCTGAGGGTCCTTCCAGATCACTTTAATGACACAAAACCCTTCTATCATGAATAGGTAAGTACAGTCTAGGGATGTAGTTCAGTTGATAGAGTGCTTGCCAGTACCACATGAATGCAGCTTGGTGGTGCACACCTGTAATCCCAGCACTTAGGAGGTGAAAGCAGAAAGCTCACACATTCAGGGTCATCTTCAGCTACGCTGTGAGTCTGAGGCCAGCCTGGACTATAAAATACTGTCTTCAAAAATCAAGACCCAAACCAACAAAAACAAAAATCAACCAACCAAATAAAAAAACCCAAATAAGACAAAACCCAAGAGGTGATCAAATGAAAGAAAGAGCAAATTACTTTCTGTCAGGTGAAATGAACTCAGATTAACTCACCCCCTTCGGCATTTGGTGTCTGAGGAGAGAGAACATTGAAGAGCATGTCCCCTCAAATAAAGGGACTCATAGTTCTTTTGACTTTATTCGGCTCTGTAATTCTAATCCTCTTACATTCATTACCACCTGCTCCCTCAGAACCTCCAGAATATTCCAGAATGTACAATGGCAGTTCCTTAATTTCCTCTTGGACACTACAGTTTCTCCAGGGAGCCTGGCTGTCTCACCAGCCTGGGGAACAGGTCTTAGCAGTAAAGTCATGCCACGCNCCTTTCTTTCAGCTGGTTTGCCCCTCTCCTCACAGTCTGCTTGTGGAGGGGACCGCTTTCTTCACTATCTCCAAGCTGCTCCCCAAACCTGTTGTCCTTAAGCCCTCAGATTTCTGATGTTTGCTGGAAAGCGCCCCACTGCTGGGCTCCGTCTCTAGCTTTGGGCAGGAAAAAGTTGATTCTGTGGGAGATTGAAATGACTACACAACATANAGGCNGAGAAGGGCCGCCTGGGAAGCCACTCCCAGGCAGGGAGGGCCTGGTAGGGCCCGGCTGGANCGGAAAGCTGCCCAGTCTTTTCCAGTCCTTCAGATTCCTCGTTTGACGTGTTGGTTCTCAGCCAGGATGAGCCCCAGGTAGAGAAATGCTACCTGTTGGAACCCGCCGCTGCACCCCATCTCACCCCCTGCCAAGGTCTTTTAAAAGATGAATTAATGAGAGTTGCGTAGGTGTGGTGCTTGCATTCTGCTTCAGAGCATGGCTCAGAGCTCCCGATAAAGCCCAGTTGTGATGAGACTCCCTTCTGGGCTGGCTGGTACTTCCTCGGGTTTCCTAACAGGCCTTTGTGGGTTGGCTTGAATGTCTGCCGTGCCAGGGAGGCCGCGCATTCCTCCGGCGTGCGGCTGCCTTGCCTAGCGGGGCTAGGAGGAAATCTGCTGGCAACGTCCCTTTGTGAGGGCGGAAAGCCGTGTGGGAAACGCTGCTGTTAATCTGAGCATCTCCCCTGGAGCCTCCGCAGCCCACGAGGAGGAGGGCTGAGATAAAGCCTCCCCGTGCAGCGGGTGGCAATTAGAAACCGCTGCTTTTACCAATGCTTTTAGAGTTGCCTGTAGCATGGGCGATAGCAAGATGAGGGTGGGTGGGGGTGTGTGGGGACAGGGGTCAATGGTCTGGCATGACCTAGCCCTGTAGCCCTTCACATGCCCACTCGGGATCACTTGTGAGATGCTGTGGCAAGGAGAAACAGACAGAAATGACTGTGACTTACAAGTCCCTAGAGCTTCATGTAGAGTTGTGCGATTCTTAGGGTTCAGGACTATTAGGCATGGCCACGTGGACAGACAGCAGCTGTCACTGACTGTGCAGTTGCTAAGTCCTTTAAATGTATTATTACAGTTAATTTTCATGATAGGTCTGTATGGAGGTTCTGTCCCAATTCCTAGTGTTCAGATGAAAAAACACCGGCTTACAAGGGATCAGGGATGAGCCAAGGTCTTCCAGTAGATGTGGGATTTGAATATGGGCGCTTGAGCCAATATGATCATTGTCCTTACCCCGGTTTGAAATTCTGTTCACTGTAGCCCAAGCCTGGNCTTGAACTCACCAGCAGAGAATAACCTACAACTTCTGTTGCTCTGGCCTCTACCCTCTGAATGCTAGGATTACAGGTATGTGCCACCACCACAGTCTTATAGGATTCTGGGGATCGAACCCAGGGATTTGTACATGATAACCACTTATCATGTACCTCCACCATGTTACCTCCACCTGCTTGGTGTCCTTATTCATGGGAAAGTCTGGACATAAGCAGTCTTGAATAGAGTGATGACAGGCAGAGTTGTGTCCCTACAAGCCAGGGATTGTCATGGGTGGTGAGCACTGGTGGAGCTGGGGTAAGGTAGAGACTCTGGTTGGCACCTGCAGAAGGATCAAGGTCCTGCTGGATGGCCTTCACTCTGCCCATGTATCCTTCAGTTTAGAGAAGCAACTTCTGCTGTTGGAAGTCATTTGTTTTGTGAGGACAGGGCCTGGGGTGGCAATTGCTGTCAGTCTTGCCCTCCTCCTCAGGCTNCCCTGGAATCTACCTGCTTGCTGTGCACAGTATGGCTCTTGAAGCTGGCCTGGGGTTTCTGGGCTTGCTGCTTACTTGAACACAGAAGCAAGCCCAGTTGGAGTAGAGCAGGCTATGGTGAGTGCGGCAGTTGAATATCCTGGGGATGGAGAGATAGTGCAGTGATGGTGAGTTCATAGAGCTCTTGCAGAAGACCCCACTTTGGTTCCCAAGATCCACACTGGGTCCTTACAACTGCCTTTAACTCTGCCCCCAGGGGGATCTGATGCTCTTTTCTGGTCAATGAGGGCAACAGTACTTAAATGCACCTCCTCCAATATACACATAATTAAAAATAAAAATGTATCTTCTTTTAAAAAGAATGAGTGAATGTCCCTGGGAACTGCCCTCAGCCACTGAGGAATGGGAGTCTGTGGATGATTGCCTCACTCCTTATCCTTCCCATGTGCCCACAGTGACAGCCCATTAATTATATACTGGCTATTGGCCTCCTGTCATCCCTGTTTTCCTCCTTATGCAACCTGCTGTATACATTCTATGACTATGTCCAAGGTCCAGTCTCTAGCTTTACTATGGCAGAGACCCAAGAGACCCAAGGGGCATGGAATGATCCTCAGTAAAACCTCACCAACACTATAATTTAAAATCAAATGTCAACGTCTTTGAGCAAAACAGATCTGTAGGGAACCTCTAACAGAAGGAACAGTCTGAAGATCATGAAGACATTTGAACATGATCCAGGGCTGAGGAGATGGCTTGGCTGGTGAAATGTCAGTTTCCTCACATTTTTCTGTGTGCAGGTTAGGTTCTGTGTTCTGGTTAGGATTCTCCCCTACACAGTATGCCTCCAACAGGCCGTGCCTGATACGCTCACTTCACGCTGTGAGTTCCCTCTGAGGATTGACAGTACAGTGACCGCGCTCAAGTGGATGCCTGGTTCTAATACTCTAGCAAGGTCCTGACAGTGTGCCGAAGATCCAGAACAAGAAATACCAAACTAGCATGTGTTGAGCATTTACCATTTGCCAGACACCGTGCCGAAGTACTTTTTCCCATTAGCACAGACCACATGTTATTGTTGAGCTCCAAATGCCAAGTAAATGTGTCAGGGCTGCACAGTAGAATTGGCCCCACAGAATCATGTCCAAGGGGTCAGGCTGGGAGCATATGTCCAGTGCCTTGCTCTTAAGTAGGCTTCTAAGACAGCTCCCAGGAAGGCTCACCTTAAATCCTCCCATTGATTTTTACTCAGGTCTCGATTGCTCAGAGGAAACACGTGCCCAGGGTGAGAAAATACGGAAGCTCTCAGACTGGGGAAGCCTTCCACAACTCATTGCTGCCCCCCACCCCCACCTCCTTGTCTGGAGGGAAGAGAGAAGGATGGAGTAGCCGAGGNACTGATGATTGAACAGAGCTGGTCCTAGCTCCAGATCCTCCAAGCTACCCTTGGCATGCACTGCACCTGCCCTCCTACCGAGATGGGACTCTGCCAGGCAGTGCAAAACTTGGCCCCAGGCTGGTTGGTTCTGAGATGATTCTGAAGCCCTAGTAGGTCTTAGCCAGAGACTGAGTCACACCCTCATTCTCTTTTAATTATTCAGGACCTGACACACTGCCTGGGAATACATCACTCAGAGTACATGGTGGTAAAGATTAAATATTAGAGGCAAGTCTTTTAATTAATTTTTAATGTGTTCTTTAGAACAATTCTTCATACCTAACCACACGCTGAAACAGAGTACTTAAAAAATTAATGTTCAGGGTCNCAGAGGTTTGTGGGTGCANATAGCCCTTATTTTGGTTATCTCTAAGCTTCATATCAGAGGGTACTCCATTTGTGGTTGGAAGTAAGATGACCAGGTAGCTNATCTGGGGACTGTCCCAATATATACATGGTTGTCCCAATGTAAGTATTATTCCTCAGAATTTCAGCTTTGGTGGTAAAGCATTTGCTCACCCTACTTAAAAACAGTTGCTCTCTCTTCCCTTTCCTAGCAGACATCACTAGTTGATTATAGCAGCTTTTCCATGCTGATTCCACACACGCCTTTCCAAGGTGTTCTCAATATAACCTTCCAAGCAGCCCACTCTGGACAGCCACCTCATGTGATTAAAAATGGTTTTGAGATGAACACACACACACACACACACACACACACACACACACACACACACTGTGTGTGTTAGAGTTCTCTAAGGGAACATAACTGATGGAATGAGTGGGGTATTTATTACACCATCCCCCCTCCCCCATTTTAGAACACCTGCTGGGGAGCGCTACTGCCTTGAGTTGGAAATAAATATTAATAGTTTTAACCTGGACATAGTGCCACACATCTGTAATCCCAGCACTGAGGAAGCTAAGAGAATTGCAGGTTCATGGTCAGCCTGGATTTCCTAAGGAGACCTTGTCTCAAACAAAACTGGGCTGGGGAGATGGCTCAGTGGTTAAGAGCACTGGCTGCTCTTCCAGAGGACAGGGGTTCAATTCTCAGCACCTACATGGTAGCTCATAACTGTTTGTAACTCCAGTTCCAGGGGATCTGACACCCTCAAACAGACATACATACAGCAGGCAAAAACTCCAATGCACATGAAATAAAAATGAATAATTAAACAAACAAAACTCTATGAGACTAAAGAATGTTGGTGTCTGCGGTTGCTTCACAGCCCCTTTCCTTCCTTCTTCTCTGAAGAATTGGATGATTTAAAAATTATTGCTTTCAGTTCACTCACAGTGGTCTAACCTGCAATCCTGATGGGGGTGGAATGGGACAAAAGTGTTTCCTGGGATAGCACTGGTCATGGACTCTTCCCCTCTCTCCTCTCTGCTACCTGCATCCTTCTTAAGGCTCATGGGCTTCCTCACAGCAGGGACACTAAGTTTTGAAAGACAGGAAGTGGAAGCTGTCCTTCTTGACAGGTGGGCTTGGAGCTTTGGGTTCCATCATGTCTTCCACATTGTGTGAGTTAACGGTCAGCAGGCACTGCAAGGAAAGATGATGAGGAACTTTAACCAATTGCATGGTTCCTTTGTACTTCATTCTGAAATCAAGGTAATCTTTAAATATGCAAAAGGGCCCTATCCCACGAACATTCCCATCTTTCGGATGGTGCATTCATGGCTCCGAGTACCGGTGTGACTTGCCCAGAGCAAGTAGGTAGTTAATGAGCTGTCCACTTGAAACAGAGNCAGGTCATGCCAAGCTGTGGCATTCCTTTGATTTCCTCAGGACTAGCACAGCAAGAGACAGACCTCAACGTCGGAGGGCACAGCCTGCGCCAGGATCCATCCCGGGAAGCTCAGCTTTGACGTTTGCTGTCTGCTGTGTTTGGCACGTCACTTCTGCTCAGGTGCCCGTGCTGTCTGTCCTAGGGTCTCTTTTGCAGTTCCTCGTTCACCTCGTGGTTCCCGATTGTCACTGCAAGCCAGACTCTGTGCTGGGCTTAGGGACTGCAGGGAGAATGTGACAGAGATGGCTCTGGTGTCAAGTCTCCAGGGGAGACAGTGAAGGTTGACAGCTGAGTTGAGGAAAGGTGATAGCTGTGAGAAGAGCTATGGGAGGAGAATCCATGGGAGGCTCTGGGCAGATGGGAGCTGACTTGCCACAGGGTTGGGACAGGTGTCCCTGAGGAAGCAACACTTCCCTGAGATCTAATGGGGNAGATGGATGTCTAGGCAGACACCATATGCTGCAAGCAAAGCCTCCCAGGAGCTCAGGATTGAGTGGCTGGTCACAGAGGAAGGAAGGGCCCCATGGGGCAGGACCCAGCACCAGAGACGGATGCCCTTCCAGCTTGTTATTACCATGAGTCACTCTGAGAACAATGGCAAGCATCATGTTTGGGAAAGACGGGTCCAGCTGCAGCTTGGGAAGGGGTGGGAGGAGGGAGAATACACGCAGGGCACGTACCCCCACTGGCCAATGCAGCCTTCCCTGTATCCTGCATGGTTCTGCACAGGGTCGTATTCAGCTGCAAGCCGTGCAGCTGGTACTCAGCTCACACATGCCCTCTGAGGCTCCTTCTAGGATGCTTCAGGGTCTAAGATGCAAGGTCAGGAGCTGAGAGGTATCCCAGGGACAGATGCAACATGCTGTTCTCTTGCAGTCTCCNGAGAGTGTGTTTCCTTAGACTGNGGGGCCCCAGCTGCCCCCTTCTCTCCCCGNAGTTCAGGGCCCGACCCAGCTGGTTTCTCTCTAGCCTCCTGTTGTGGGCAGGAAGGGAGGAGCAGGGAAGCTGCCCTGTTTCCAGAGGGCACAACCCTGGTTGTCTGTTTCACTTCCCTGTTCATGGGCCGGAAGGCAGCCTGTGGCCACGCGCAGCTGCCTGGGCTGCTGCCCTGTGATCTTGGTGCTGGGAGGCTGTGTGAGTGGCCAGTGGCCAGCATTTGAGGTTCTACAAGGGCAGAAGGGAAAGCAGATGGCTGCATCCCCCTGGTGGATGAGAGGTTTTGCAGTGTCTGGCTTTGTGGCCAGATGGGAGCCTCAACTCCACCAAGCTCCTGGCCAAGTGGCCTTGGCCAGATTGGTGCTGCTTGAGGCTTATGCAGCTGGGTATGAGCTGGCTGCACTATTCACTGCAAACAGGGCTCTAGAAATGCAGGGTCTGCCTGTTGTTCACTTTCANAAATGAGGGAAAGCCGTGGCTCTGGAGTGCAGAATGCACGATGCATGGTGTATCGGGAAGCTATTTTCCAAACAACCCTGCTGCCTGTCTCTCACAGACTCTTCTTGCAAGTCAGGATGCTCTGGGCAGGCAGCAGACCTGTAGGGAATGAGGGGAAGTGTGGGAGACTCTGAGCTCCAGCTGAATTCAAATGTAGCCCTTCTCCCCTCTACTTCTTCCTCTTCACCTGTGGCTTCCTTCCTCCCTCTCCGCTTCTCCCCATTCCCTCCTGTTCTTCTTCTACCTCTTTCCCTCCTGTGTCCCTTTGTCCTGTGTCCCTTTGTCTTGCCCTGGTATCACGATGGAAAGCACCCAATTTAGGGCTGGAGTAAAAGAGCCTTGTAAATCAAATCATGTGCTTCAGCATGCAGAGGGACAGAAGGGTTTGAGNGTATGAAGTGTTCCTTGCCTCCCAGAGCATGCACCTATAGGCTGCAGGGGTGGCTCAGCTTCAGAAGCCTGTCTCTCCTCACCTTTCCCTCCTCCCCTCCCTGCTCTTTCCCCCACCTACCTCTCTCCTATCCTTGACTTTTCCCCTACGTCCCAGGGAAACCTGAGTGGAGGTGAAGGGGAACAAAGCAGGGGAGAGGCTTTGTGGTAGGAGGGAGCTGGGAAGTTCAGGCTGGGGAAACCAGGATGTTGGAGAACTGGGGGAAATAACACATGGCTGCACCTTGCATGTTCTATAAGTGAGCAGCCACATTGTTTGGCTCAGAACCTGCTGGTCTGGAAGCTCTTGGAGACAGGTGAGCAGAAGGNTAAATGTGTGTTCTCTGTAGCGCAGTGGGGCTAACCCTCATTCTGCTACCTACTCATTGTGAGCCTGTGCAGCCTGCCGAACAGCCTTGTGCCTCTTTGTAGAGTGTTCATGAAGGTACCTGCCTCACGGGGTAGCTAGGATTCAATGAATTCCCGAATGTCAAGAGCTCAGATTGTGTCTGACTCAATAGTGAGTACCGTGTGCTGGGCTCTGAGAGCTTGGGTAGTCTGCTTAGCCCTTAACCTTGTGCCTAGGGGTCCAAGGTAACAGAAATGAGGTGAAGTGTGCAGAGCATCCAGCATTAGTAGGAGCTGCTTCCCAGANAAGCATAGTTCCCCTTTTACACCCTTAGTCAGATGCCTTTTCAAAGCAGCCNCAAGCCCCAGAAATGATTAACAGCTTGCTTAAAGGGCCAGGGCCAGGGACCACATTCAGTCACATCTCTCTTGGCATGGCTGTATTCCCTGAGAGATGGCTGTGGTGGGTTTGGGGAGAGATCACTACATCTGAGAGGGAAAACGAACAAAGTATTTCATCTCTATGGAATGACAGGAAGCTCTCCTAGAACTGAGGGCAGATAGCTGTCTTCCTTTCCTCCTCGGGCCTGCCCCACACTCTCCTGGTTCTGGTTGGAGGAAACCACTGCTTGACTTGACGTCACATGGCAGCTGGTGTCAAGAGGGACTGTCCACTGAGGGCCAGCGATTGCTTGAATATGCATCCTCTCTAGGGGAAGAANGCAAAGATTCTTCGTTCATTTTAGAGCTGCTGGGAAGGCAGTGATGGGGCACGGTGGGGGTGGGGAGCTGCTTCTGTGGATCATTGTACCTCCACTCAGCCTGCCTTCCCATACAAAGAGATGGGTAGAGTATTAGCTTCCAAAGAACCAAGAGATGAGAGATTTATGACTTGAAATCCCCACTCTGCAGGGTTNTGTTAGCCGAATTATGTTCCCTCTTAGTTTCCATATTTGTATGTTAAGAAAAAACTTGGAAATAGTCAGAAGATGACTGCCCGTCCTTTGGATGCTACCCTAGCATCCTGTCAGTGTCCTGGCTGATGGCATCAAAGGCTTTGGCCATGGGCTGCATGCAGATGTTTTGTCAATAACATTCTGTTGGAACACAGCCACGCCCATTCGTGTGGGTGGTGACTGGTGCGTCTGCTGCTGAGCTGAGCAGTAGCAACAGGGACCAGGAAGCTGAAAATGATTGACTGCCCCTCTGCCACACGTGCCTGCCGATCCCACACTGTGATCTGATTTACTATTTACTTGGCATTTGGGCCTGGGCTTGGGAACATGCAGTGCTAATTTTTGGAAGATTGATAACTTGCAAATAATTTGGTCCCATCACCCACAGATGATTTCTNTCTAATAGAAACAATGCCCTCAAAGAACAGGAGTTCATTGACCTAGAAGACCTGCATCATCACAGTGTCTGACTTCACGGCTGTACTCTAGCATCCGTTCTGCCTGTCACCATGTTTTTTACTTTTCCCTGAGCCCTTCACACTGACTACTCCACCCTTCTCGCTCCCACACCAATGGAAGGAAGTAATCCTCCAATCCCAGCACTCAGAAGGCAGAGGCAGGAGCATAGGTGAAAGTTTGAAGGCAGCCTGGTCTATAAATCAAGTTCCAAGCCAGCCCCCAAAAGCAGAAGCAAAACAAAATAAAAACAAAGGANCTCACAATAGGTGCACATTTTCATTTGTACAAGCTCTACTTTTTGTATGTGTGTGTACGCACGTACATTCATGAATATGGGTGTATGCTACTGTGCACATGTGAAGGTCACAGAACAACCTGGGNGTTGGTCCTTACCCTCAACCTTATTTGAGACAGGCTATCCTTGTTTTTCTGCTGGGTACCTCAAACTAGTTGACCTTTGCACTTCTGAGGAGTCTTCTGCTTCCTCTTCTCAACTGCCCATAGGAATGCTNGGATTTCACAATTGNTTGAGCTGAATGCCTGGATTTTATGTGGATTCTAGGGATTCGAACTCATGTTCTCACACTTGCGCAGCAATCACTTTTACCCATTGAACCATCTCCCTACTTTTGGAAAATCATACTTTGATATATACGTTGAAATGGGAGCCCAGTCAGAGAGTTCACAGACTGTGCTGTGGGGACCCCTTTGGTGGTTCCAAAGGCAAATTTCAAGGGTATGCACCTAGTCAGGGTCCCTAATTCCTCCACCCATCTGAGCAGCTCTGTGGATAAACCTGCCTTCTGTTTTGTGACTTCAAATGTAAAATTCCTTGGTGTTAGGGAAGAAAAAGCATTTTGTTGTAAAGAAAAACAGGTTGTCCCATAGTCGAGGGACTGTGGGCAGTTTCCTGGGAGGCATATGGAGCAGGCATGCCTGTTAGGGCTCTGAGGGCTGCTGGGGTCTGTACATTCCTGGGCGGAGGCTGTGACAGGCCTCTGGGCTGTCTGTGGCTGGCTGGAATGCTGTGTATTTACACTCCTTCAGAGCAGAAAGAGGCCTCTGGAGAGCAGGCTGGAATACCAACAATTCCCTCAGGCTTTAACGAGGGGAAAAAAGTGTGCCTTTCCTTCCTAATTCTGTTTCTTAAACAAATCTAAGCACAGTTACACAAAGCATAGTCTGTGGTATCTGATTATTGGCAATTTCTCATGAGAACATTCCGGAAACCCNTGGGACTTCGTGCATGCCAGAGGACCGCAGAGCCCACTGAGGGCTTGCAGGGTGGTGTCTGGGACTCTGGTGACTGCTCAGGGGAGAAAGGGGGAAGAAGAAACAGTTTCCCGTTTGCTGTGTTCTGTTTTCCCCATCAATCTGGGGTCTGACTCATCTATTTTCAACTTTGTTTTCAACAGTAGCAATAAGATAAAGATCCACTCCTTAGCTCTGGGGAGGGGTGTCTCTGGACTCCGTGCAGCCACAGCCTTCTTGGAGCCAGCCTGTCTTCTGCCCTGCTCCTTTCTGGGGCTTCTGGAGAACAGGGCCTGTATGAAGTGGATTAGATCTGAGTTTCAGAGCCATGGTAGTTTGTATTTGCATAGCCTAGATGGGTGAGCCAGTCCCGCTGTATCGGTTCACTGGTCTTCTTTGCCTAGGCTTTTAAAAATTATGTTTTGTTGAATTTATAGAATTGCTAACCCTCCCACATACACACTGAGACAGAATCTCCCTGTGTAGCCCAGGCTGACCTTAGTATTCCTGGCTATAATTAACCTTCTAAAAATAATAATGATGATGACTAATAATAGTAACAGTATTATTAATGTGTATGTGTGTGTATGTGTGTGTGTGTGTAATGTGTGAGTGTATGTGTGTGTATGTGTGTGTGTGTGTGTGTGTGTGTGTATGTGTGAGTGTGGGCTTGCACATGCCATGGCTCATGTGGAGGGCAGAGGACAACTTTGTGGAGTCATTTCTCTCTTTCCATCAAGCATCATCTCACCTGCCCCTAGTTAACCATTCAAAAAGTTTACAGCGCACTGGTATTTGTGCACTCACAATCTGAGAACCCATCATCTCCGTCTAGTTCTAGAACATGTCCAGGAGCCTTGCCTTAAGTTCTGTTTCTTGTCACTGAGACAGAATGCCTGACAGAAGCAGCTGAGGGGAGGAGAGGTGGACTTTGGCTTCTGGTTTCAGAGGGAACAGTGTACCAGGCTTTTTCTTTTGGGTCACCAACCAGCTCCCAAATCATGACATGGAGACTTATTATTAGTTATGAGTGCTCGGCCTAGCTTATGCTTGTTTCTGGCTAGCTTTTTTTTTAAAAACTTAAATTAACCTGTTTCTCTTCTACATTTTGCCTCAGGGCTTTTTACCTTCTTTCTATATATCTTACTTTCCTGCTGTCTTTATGTNTGGCTGGCGGCTGCCTGGCTTCTACCTCAGGCATGTCCCTCTCTTTCTCCCCATTCTCTTCTTCTGAGAGCCTAGATTTATCCTCCTATATATACTCTCTGCCCACCAGCCCCACCTATCTCTCTCCTGCCTGGCTGTTGACCGTTCAGCTTTTTTGTTGTTGTTTGTTTTCGNTTTTTTGAGACAGGATTTCTCTGTGTAACAGCTCTGGCTGAACTCACTTTGTAGACTAGGCTGGCCTTGAACTCACAGAGATCCACCTGCCTTTGCCTCCTGAGTACTGGGATTACAGATGTGTGCCACCACTGCCCAGCCCATTCAGCTTTTTGTTAGACCAATCAGGTGCCTTAGGCAGACAAGGTGAAACAAATGCAGCAGAAACAAATGCAACACACTTTTACACACCTTTATGTTATATTCCACAGCATAAGCAAATGTAACGCATCTTTGCCCAGTTAAAATAACATTCCACAACAGAGCAGTCCATGCTGCGAGGGAGGCATGGTGGCCCTGCTGTGTG
>LZPO01066260.1:883280-903693 GCA_001675575.1 Neotoma lepida
TTCTCTGACCTCTGTGTAAGACTCTGGGGGTGAGCCCTGACTTACTCCTAAGTGCTGGAACAACATAGATTGTTTAACTTTTGTGAGCCTTTAGACTTTCAAAATACTGATATTTTTGGCAGTGTAGTGGAGGGCATAGTACTGCTGGGAGGACAGGGTCATTTATTGCCTTAAATAGTGAAACATGGGAGGAAAGGAGGCAGGCCTCACCCTCCGCTGTAAATCTGTTTTGTTGTGTTGTGTTTTTGTTTGTTTAATTATTTGTGTGTGTGTGTGTGTGTGTGTGTATGTGTGTGTGTGTGTGTGTGTGCATGAGTGTGGGCACAAGTGTGCCATGGCGTGAATACTGAGGTCAGCAGAGAAATTAAAACTTTATGGACTCAGTCTTTTCATTTGATTTTGTTGAGACAAAGTTTCTCTTGTTGCTTGTACTGAAAATATATGGATTATATATTGTATATTAGCTGGTGGGTGAGCTTCTGGGCAGTTCTCCTGTCTCAGCCTTCTATCTTGCATCAGGAGTTCTGGGATTGCGGATGAACAGCATCAAGCTCTCTATGTGGGTTTAGGGTGTGTGTGTGTGTGTGTGTGTGTGAACTCGGGTCACTGGGCTTGCATGGCAAATGCTTTTATCTGCTGTGCCATCTTCCTTGCCCCAGATATAATTCTTATCTTTCAGCCATTGTGAGGTGTGCCCATGGTAATTTGTTAAAATTTATTTGTATTTTATTTTATGTGTATGGGTATCTTGCCTGCATATATGTGTGTGGACCGTGTACATGCCTGTGATGTTCACAGATGGTTGTGAGCCACCATGTGGGTACTGGAAACTGAACCTAGGTCCTCTTCAAGAGCAACCAGTGCTCTTAACCACTGAGCCATCTCTCCAGCCCCCTATCCATGGTATTTTTTTCCCTTTGTCCATGGTGAACCCTACCACCTCCAGGACTTACCCTCAAGCAGTTTCCAGAAGTCTCTTCCCTCTGTACTTCCTTGTACAGAGTAGAGAACATCATAGGATTGCTGTCCCTGTTTCTCCTGTTGCTGAGTAGCTAGGGAACACAGATAGTCTGGAAGTGAGTGTCCGCAGAGCAGGACTCAGAAATTGTCATGCTTCCCGCTTAGAAATGATGTATATCATTTTCCTTTGGCTAATTTCTTTCTGTCCTGAACAGAAAGATGCCCAGAACAGAAGCAGTCATGTTGAACCACAAGAGAGGAACAGAGGTCAGCCCTAAAATCATTAAAGTTAGTGACAGAGCTGCCTACCTCCAATCGTTCAGTAAGGTGAGAAAATGTCAAGGGGCAACTTAGCAGGTGTCACCTGCCCTGATCAACCTTGGTATTGAGACAGATTACCACTGTGGTAATCTGTATGGTGTATGGACTCAATTGCAACATATATATGAAAAGCATGCACACACACACACACACACACANACACACACACACACACACACACACACACACACACACACACCCCTACATAATGCTCTGTAGTCTGCTCAAGTTTGGTGCCTGCATCCAGATCTCAGAAGGAAACTAATGTTATCTACAAGCAGTTAATTAAGGCCAGTGTAACAAAGGGATCATTTACAAACTATTAGAGTGTGATGGGTTAATTTTGATCGTAACTTAATTGGACCTGAGAAATACCTGGGAGATTTGGGTCCCTGTGCGTGTGTGTCCTTGGGGACCTGCTCCCTTCTGCTTCTCGGCTCCTGTGATTTTAGCACAACTGAGGACCATGCCTTCCCTGCCACAATGGGTGGAGCCTCTGAAACCATNAGCAAAATCAGCCCTTCCTCCCCTAAACTGTTTTCTTAGTTGTTGGTTGGGGTTAGGGAAACTGTAAGCATTTAGTCAGTTCCTCAGGCTAGGGGCTACGATGGTGGATGGAGGGATATCTGACCCCACAGGTAGTCAAGTGGGGGACAGATGCTTGAAGGGAGCTGTTGACCTGCAGAAACTCAGTGAGATGTAACAGCATTGGCTTCCCTCTGTAACATGAATCTTAAAAGGTCTTATTAATAATAATAAAAAAAACCCAGAGCCAGATATTGAGGTGAAAGCTGAAAGATCAGAGAAACAAGCCAGCTACAAGTTCTTACGTCTATGAAATCCTTAGTCTCAAGAGAGAGACTTCCTNTTTACTCAGGCCTTATATAACTTTCTGTGTCCTGCCATCTTCCTTCCTTCCTAGTGCTGGGATTATAGGCATGGGCCACCATGCCTGGCTCTGTTCCCAATGTGGCCTTGAACTAAATGGATCTCTGCCTCCCGAATGCTGGGATTAAAGGCATGTGCTACCACTGCCTGACCTCTATGTTTAATATAGTGGCTGGCTTTGTCCTCTGATCCCCAGGCAAGCTTTATTGGGGTACACAATATATCACCACATCCCTCTCCAGCCACTACCAATCTACCAGTACTGGAAAGAAGTGAAGAAGCCTGCAGACATCTGGCATGCTTCCTGGTACCCTGTACATGAGAGGAATGGTGGTGGCTCTCAGGGCAGATGGGAGTCTCTGCCTAGATTCCCTGCCTACAAAGGGTCTGAGGCTTTCTGGAGGACTGGGCTCCACCCATTGCGATCATCCTTGGATCCAAGCTCCCCTTTCTATTTGGAGCATTCTTTGCTCTGTCTTTTTCTTGTCAAGGAGTGGCTGCCAGGCTTCCAGCTAGTGGCTCATGGCTGTGCTTCCAGCTATGCCTGGCCTCAAGGCTCAGAGGCCCTTTGCAGGTGCTGGAGCCCCATGGGCTGACTCCCTAGCATAATCAGAAGGTTAATTGGGCACCAGGCAGCTGTGTGGAGTCATCTGGAATCAGACTCGGTGTTGAAATTCAGAATCTATTTAAATATTCCCTGGGCTTAGATCAACCCAGTTATATACAAACTCTCAGCAGCCTGGAGCCAGGGAGGATGGTCAACTCCTGACACCTGCCTAGAGCCTCACTTTCCCTGTCTTGGTCAGTTCATCCATTGCCTACCCCACCCCCCCTTTCTACTCACTCTGTAGACCAGGCTGGCCTTGAACTTACAGAGATCTGCTGCCTCTGCCTCCTGAGTGCTGGGATTAAAGGTGTGAGCCACCACTGCCCAGCTGGAAAGAAGACTTCCAAGAGACAGTGGATTTTTCCAAACTCAAAGGCAGAATGGCAGAGTGAGAGTCTGAAGCTGGGCTCCAAGGACATCTCCCAGGCTATTCCTGTCCCTTCAGGCCTCACACTGCTTTCCCTTCACAGGAGATCATGTTACTGGGCATTGTATTAGCCAGGGCTCTTCAGTGAGACAGACCCAATAGGATATATGGGAAGCTACAAGGAGTGGTCTGCCTGGGGACTGGGGGGATTTGGCTCATGTGATTAGAGGCTGAAGCATCTCAGGACAGGCTGCCTATAATGCCTATCATTAGAGACCCTGGGTACCTGGCTGCTCGTGGGGCTCAGCCCAAGTCTCCAGACCCCAGTGCCAAGGATAAAGCCCTGAGATGTCTGCAGCTGCTCATATCCTTTGCAGCCCCAAGTTCCTGATGTCCAAGGGTAGGGAAAACTATNTTCACTCCGGGAGATGGATAGAGACACATGCTCCATCTTGGCCCAGACTTCACAGTGTCCCTTTCCTGTGGTGGGTGGCCCTTTCTCATGTAACCCCACACACCACTCTCTTCTGATAAGAGCCCCACAAGTGCTGCCCAGTGCAACTTTCTCCGAGTGCTTCTTGCTACAGTCGCATTGTCCCTGTAAGTCATGACAGTCATAGGAATTCATGCCTTTGAATTTTCACCCTTCCAGGCCATCTCTAACATTTCACCTGTCAGAAGAAGAAGCTCAGGCACCTAGAAACTAGGGACTCTCTGAAGACTGTTGACACTTAGTGGCACCTCCAGTGTGCCACTTGCCTTTTTAACCCATGCGTCTAGAGCCAGTCTTNTAGGAAGTCCTAGAATGGCATGGCAAAAGCTGCTGTCTGTACAGGAGAAACTCCTGGGCTTTTTGTTGCTGGGACCAAAGGTTGTTTTGCACCTGAACACTCAGCTGAATTCCCAATGACAGCAGTAGGGAGGAATCACTATGAGCTTGTTCTGTAGGACAGCAGAACCCTTCAGCCACCAAGCCTTGGCTTTCTTGTGCGCAAACTGGACTGACAGCACTAGTGTGCGGGCGTATTAGTTATTTTCCACGCTGCTCTCATCTGACAGGAAGCAATTTAAGGGAGGAAGGGTCTATTTGGGCTCAGAGTATAAGTAGGACACTGTCAATCACGGTAGGGGAGGCCTGATATTGGTGTGGGAGGTGGCTGTTCATGCTGAATCTGATTAGTCAGGAAGCAGAGAGCAGACTGGAGGTGTGGCTGGCCTCTGCAACCTCGAGGCCTAACCCCGACTTCCTTGAATGAAGTTGAGCCTTCTGAAAGTTCCACACCCTTCCAACACAGCACCACTAGCTGGGCGCTTTTGTAAAATGACGCTTGAGACAGACTCGGTAGGTTTGGGCCAAGGTGCCCCGCAGTGGGTAAGGCAAGGAGAACGCCATGCAGACTTGGCAGGCAGCGGTGTGACTGCGTGGAAAGTTACACATACCCTGCAGACACGCATCCACATGGAAAGTTTTGTTATTAAAGGGGAGGGGAGAGGGGATACAGAGAAGATGAGAGAGAGAGAGAGAGAGAGAGAGAGAGAGAGAGAAAGAGGGAAAGAGGGAAAGAGGGAAAGCAGAGGTGTGCACTACCTCATGGTGAAAAAGGGAGGAAGTAAGGAGGAAGAAGAGGGAAGGGGGAGGTTTTGTTTTGGTCGCCTTTCCTGGAACTCACTTGGTAGTCCAGGCTGGCCTCGAACTCACAGAGATCCACCTGCCTCTGCCTCCCGAGTGCTGGGATTAAAGGCGTGCACCACCACCGCCTGGCTGGTTTTTTCTCTTAAAGGGGACTTTACATAAGATGACATCAGGACACTGGGCAGGTCCCCAAGGAGCGGTTCAGAATGCTAACAGGCACAAAGTATTCAAACACGTGAGCCCACGAGACATGGTTCACATTTGAAACACTAGCTGTGTTTTCCTAAAGTTGAGCCTGGGACAAGGANTCTAGTGTAGGGAATTTTATTTGGAAGCAGAGATTTGGGGAATCAGACAGGGATGAGGAGGCATGCAGTGTTGGGTACATTANTAAGTAAATTACCCAGGTAGGCCAGGCTGCTGGAGCTTCAGCCTGTCAGAGCCACTGGAAGCCCAGGAGTCCACACACAGAGCAGAAGAGCTGTGTGTTGACCCATCAACTTCCATACCCCAGTGCCTGAGGGCTTCTTAGGGGTTCACTGCTAATTCCCTGGCCATCCAGGACTAGCAAGGTGATAGAGGAGCCAGCTCAGGTGAGGAGGCAGCCTTTAGCCAGAGCTGCTGACATTTGGCCAGGAGGCACTGCACATAGAGGACACTGTCATTGTCCCAGCTGCCTGACTAGGGATGTCCTGGAAGGAACACTTTGTGAGAGCTTACTCAATGGTGGCCCTCCTGAGTTCACTTGTGTCCATTACCACCGCTCTAACTGCTACAGCCCAAGCAAATCAGCCATTCCGGGTCTGGCTATTTCCTTTTCCTCTGACAATTTTTGACATCAAAGCATTTTGTAGTAGTCAAGAGGGTTATTTCCCCTGGGACCAGAAAAGCTGTGCTCCCTGCCCCCTCTACGGGAATTCTGGCCAGGTGTATTTCCCAAGCCCAGGGAATCATTTGCCTTGTGGCAGGAAATGGGGCCTGGCCAGGCTCAGGGACTGTGCTCTGTTTTTGCCAACTGGAGAGAACAGCAAAAGGCAGCCGCCTTCCCCTCTTCCGCAGCCACGAAGGANGGCCTCATCTCCAGCCAACTAGCAAGAAGAATCTGTGTGTGCAGCCAGGTCTGGGTGCAGCTGCCTCCTTAGGGCCTGCGGCCCACCTCAGTTTCCCCAGTAGCCCCATTCAGAGTGTGCAAAGGCCCCTGGGAGAGTTGAGAGGAAAGCTACTTCCTCCTCCACTTCCTTTCCCACCCCATCCCACTTTCTACTTCCTTCTTATCTTTCCTGTTCTATACCAGAAGGGGCAGCTCCAGTGTAGTCTTCCCAAACAGCTTTAGAATATGTCCAGGGGCTTCTGCCTCCTCCTTCCTCTTGGGTTGGTTCCCTGTCTTGTGTGTTTCATCTCCCTCAATGCCTCCAATTGGACGGGGCCACCCACTGATCTTGTTCAGTGGAGCTGAAAAGAAGCAGTTGTCACGGTAAAGGGCCTCCACTCTGAGCCGAAGGGAGGGATGTATGCTCCCTGGAGCACAGAGCCCTGCAGGTAGGAAGAACCTGGCCATTAGGGGATGATGTCCTGGATATGTATAGCCTTGCTGTCCTTGTGGGCACAGAAGGTGCAATTGGACGGATGGTGGAGGCTCAGTCAGAGGACCACTTCATATGTCCTTCCTCAGGTGCTGTAACACATTGTCTTTTGAGATGAAGTCTCTCACTGCCTTGGAACTGGCCAAGTAGGGTAGGCTGGCCAGTGAGTCCCAGGGATCTGCCTGCCTTGGCCTCCTCAGTTCTGGAATTAGAAGTGTGCAGATCATGCCTTTTACGAATGTTCTGGGCACTGAACTCATTCTCATACTTACGTGGCAAGTGTTTTTACTAATTGAGCCATCTCCCCAGCCCAGAAACACTGTATGTCTGTATGGGAGAAGCCACATAGTCCAATGGCAGAGACTTGTGGTACAGTAAGCGAATGCATTTCATGTTGTTTGCAAACACACAGCTCCTGCACAAAATAACACCTTCAAAATTATTCAAGATTACTCCAGTCCCCCCTGCCCAGAGGCACATGTTGCTAATACATTTGTCTACACAATCCAGCCATTTTCTAGGCTCCAGTAATGGCATCTGGGCAGGGCAGGCAGAGGAATTCTAATGACCAGACAAACAGAATCAGAGAAGAATCTTTTGAATGGTTGTCTGTGTCTGCCTCAGAGATCTCCGAACTTGGCCTCACCCACTCAAGTATTGTCAGGACTAATAGATTTGATAGCTCAGATGGTGGTCCAGTTTCAGGGACCCCCACTGTTGGGGTGGAGTCTTGCATGGTACACAGATGTCCCTGGGGCNTAAATAGCCAAGAGGAAGGAATTTGGGATGTTGTGGGATTCATACTAGCATCACTCTGGCTCAGAATGGCACACATGTACTCTTTGCATGATAACATCTGCTGGGGAGCAGTCTCGAAATGGTAAAGCTTCAGGGGGAGCCCTAGCCTGTGACCCTCCTGAATGAGTGTGACACAGGAAGCATGTGTTTTGTTCCTCAGGTGGCATGGGAGCCAGAGCTGNTGCCAGCAGAGATTTGGGGGGCTCTGGGGGACTGGCTTCTCAGCCCCAGCAGCAGTATCCATGAGAGCTGTTTCAGTGCAGAGAGTCGAGAACCCAGACATCCCACACTGTGGCACCTGCATCTCATTCACAGACATACGAACCGACTTTGAGCCCACACTGATTACAGTTCTACTACTAATTTCTCTCCTGTTTCTGCCAACTCAGATAGTCCCATTAAAAAAANATCAGGCCTTTGAGATGACTCAGAAGGTAGAGGCACTGGCAGCCAGGGCTGGCAATCTGAGTTCAATCCCTGAGAAAGAGCCAGCTATCAAAATTCTCTCAGTTCCACACCGAGGTCCATGTGCCTTCCACATCCATGAACACACTAAATAAATAAATGTAAAGAAAATGTTCTGTGACAGGATCTGAGGTGTGTAGGAGCTATACTTGATGAGAAGCCACTTTGTTGTTGCTGCTATTGTTGGTTTGAGGCAGGCTCTCATTATGTAGCTCAGGCTGGCCCTGAACTGCTATTCCTCCTGCCTCAACCTCCTGACCACTGGGAATACAGGTGTGCATCACTGTATAATGGCTGGGGAACCATTAGGAAAAGGGACGGTGGCAGCTCCTTGTGTTCTCAAGCAATATGTATTTTATTGTCCACCTGGGAGCTCTCTCTTCCTCTCTGGTGACCCTGCGTGGTCACANGATACTTTCCACTCACAGAGCCTGTGGTTTAATACCTCACATGATGCCTTGGGCAGAGAGGAGGTGTGCCTAGGCAGCCCCTGTCCTGCGTGCAAACCGGAGGAGGATGGCTGTCGCCTCCCTGCTTTCTCTGTGGCCAGGCCTGGTTTGTTTTTGCTTCCTTTCAGTCCAGCCTACAGATGTGGCCAAACTGGACTGGTCCACTAAAGGAACCAGTCACTTGTGATAGAATTGAATCTGATCAGAAGGTTTCTGCTTTGGATCCTTGTCCCTGTCCCTCCCAGAGAGTAGGTAGATGGGCTGTTAATGTTCCCATCACAGGCTGCAGGAATGTCTGGTTCATTTGCCTCCTGGCTTCTGGTGCTCTGTGGGAGTGGCGTGACTCTAATGAGAGTCGGCAGGCTAGAGTGGGAGCAGGTGACAGTCTCCTCCTTGCCACTCACTTTTTACCTGGCAGGTAGAGGATCCTAATTAGCTGCTTTGGCTAACCAGAGCCTGAGGCCTCACAGCGTGTCCTGTCACTGACTTCCGCCTTCCTTCCGCAGGAGCCAGACACCTCGTGTGGAGAGCAGGGTATGCCATGGGTTATGGGGGAGAGCCAGATTTCAGCAAGGATGACCCACTCTCTAGGTTTCACAAAGCCCTGGGCAACCTCTTCTGGAAGCCATCCTTATCGACCCCCGGGAATCCTGGGAGGGTGACAATAAAAGGCTAAAGGATGACACTTTCCTATTACTGCTCCAGGTGCTTCTGGCTCCTCCTGGGGTCCCCATGGCTTTTCCACAGTGAGCCAGGCAGGGTCTTGCCCCTGGCGACATCTGCCACATGCAAACAGTTGCTGAAGTTATTTAGTGTGTCCTTGAGGCTCCTTGATGTCACCGGTGTTTCCTAGGCAACTGCTGCCTGAGAGTAGTCAACTTCTGCAGGGATTTGTCTGCCCAGCAGGAGCAGAAAATGACTCCCACTCTCTTGTTAAGGGGTTCTCCCAATAGGGTCCCCATGCTGGGACTCAGAGTTCTCCTATTTGTGTGTAAAGTAGAGGTGGAGTTTAATCAATATATTTTAATGTACACTTAAGCATGGGAGTTAAGAGAGGGGCTCAGAAGAGTGTAAGCCACACTCAAGGGCTGGCAAATGGTTCCAAGTGTAAAGGTACTTGCTAAGCCTGAAGATCTGAATTCAATCCTGGGACCCACATGGTAGAAGGAGAGTACACCAACTCCTACAAGTTGTCCTCTGACCTCCACACAAGCACTGTGGCACACAAATGCACACACACACACACACACACACACGCACATACAGTAAGTAAATAAAATATAATAAAGGGAAACCTGAGACATGGATGTAGGCTTCTCAGAGAAGTGATGGAAGATAAGATATCCCCAAGTGTGGGTATGGGTTCCTTAAGGAAGAGTCACCTTATTTTTGAGACAGGTCTCTCCCTGAGTCTGGAGCTCACTANTTTGGCTGGGCTGGCTGCTCCATGAAGTCTAGAGAGTATAATGTCTCTGCTGGCCCCAGTGCTGGTATGATAGACACATGCTGCCATACCTGGTGTTTTTTTTTTGTTTTTGATTATTTTATGTGTATGAGTGTTTTGCCTGCATGTATGTATATGCATGCCTGGTGCCCTCAGAGGTCAGAAGAGGGTATCGAATGCCCTGGAATTGGAGTTATGTGTGTCTGTTGAGCCATCACATGGGCACTGGGAACCAAACCTGGGTCATCTACAAGGGCAGCAAGAGCTCTTAACTGTTGAGCCATCCGTCCAGCCCCCACACCTGTTTTTTATATAGGTGCCAGAAATCCTGGTGCCAGAAGTCAGGTTGTCTTAGTTAGGGCTACTATTGCTATGATGAAACACTATGACCAAAAACAAGTTGGGGAGGAGAGAGTTTATTTGGCTTACACTTCCACATCATAGCCATCATTGAGGGAAGTCGGAACAGGAACTCAAGTAGGGCAGAAACCTGGAGGCAGGAGTTGATGCAGAGGTCATGAAGGAGTGCTGCTTACTGGCTTGCTCCTCATGGCTTGTCAGTTTGCTTTCTTATAGAACCCAGGACCACCAGCCCAGGGATGGCATTATCCACATGGGCTAGGCCTTCCCCTGGTCAATTTCTAATCAGGAAATGTTCTACAGAAGTGTTTCTTAGCCTGTGGGTTGCAAACCCTCTGGGGTCAACTGATCTTTTCACAGAGGTTGCCTAAGACCATCAGAAAGCACAGATATTTACATTACTGTTCGTAACAGGAGCACAATTACAGTTATGAAGTAGCAATGAAAATAATTTTATGGTTGGGGGTCACCACAGNGTGAGGAACTGTATTAAAGGGTCACAGCATTAGGAAGGTTGAGAACCATTGCTCTAGAGGCTTGCCTATAACACAGTCTTACGGAGGCATTTTCTTGATTGAGGTTCCCTCCTCTCGACTGTGTTAAGTTGACATAAAACCATCCAGCACAGGTCCTCAAGCTTACAGGGTAAGCACCTTCTCTACTAAGCCATCTCCCCATCCTTGATTGTTCTCAGTTCTTATTTGGAAGAGGACAGTGGGAGCGAGCCTGTCCTGCAGAAGCAGAGGAGGTGGGGAGTCATGGTCCCCTGGCCTGGGTTTTGTAGATAGATGGTGATGCAAAAGGCTTCAGAGCGTCATGCTGGATGCCTTCTGCCAAGACCCGCCCACAATAGAGCTGCAGGGGAGCACTTCCTCTTTTCTCCTAAAAATGGTACAGATGTGTCAGCATGCCTTTGTTTTAAAGCTATTTTTCTTGCCTGTGAGAGACATTTTGGACAAGAACTACAAGGTATGGAAATTACTTCAACAACTGGGAAAGGAGGCTGGCTGGAGAGGCGGCTCAGCTCCTGCTGCTTTTCCAGAGGACTGGAGTTCAGGTCCCTGTATCCTTCCTTATCGGGANGACTCACAACCACCTGTAACTCCAGCTCTGGGAGATCTGACAATCTGACACCCTCTTTTGTCCTCACGGGCACCTGCACACGCACACACACACACACACACACACACACACACAAATAAATCTTAAAATATTTCAGAAAAAATTATGGGTAAATTTACCTGAACACTTACCCACAGATGGTCACTATTAACATTTTGGTGATATATTTATATAGGAATGTTTAAATAAAAGTGTAGTGTGTTAAAATTGTCTTGAAGCACATTCTAGTACAATCTACTTCCATGCCAGTCATGGACATTGCCATCCTAATGAGAAGTAGATTGGTGTATAATTAGTAATTTACAAACCCACTGTCTGACTCTTGTGTATATACACTCAGTATATAGCCACACTGGCCCAGTCTTGCCATTCTCCTGCCTCAGCCTCCCCAGATCTGGGCTACTAGTGCATGCACCAAGCTTAGAGTCTTCTAGGGTTTTGGGTCTGCAAATTTTAGTNCTTTCCACAAAATTTGCTGGGCAAAATTGAAGAGCACGTGTANTCAATTGGACTTTCCATTAACTAGCAACACAGTGACATCATCACACATGTGTCTTCTGGAAGATTCTACTGTCCATTTGTGACAGACTGAAAAACCAACAAGCCAAATATGTCTTAGCAGTTCTGAGTGTATAGATCTGTTACTGGGGGTTGAGGTCTGGGTCTGGGTCCAGGTGTTGGCCTTTTATTCAAGAATGAGATAGCAGCCCACACAAATTGCTAAGGAGCGAGGAAATTTTATTCAAAGCAAAGTGATAGAACAAGTTGGATACACTGTTGAGATTGACAGCAGGCCACATGAATTAAGGTATTCAAGGACCCCAGTTATTTGGGGGCTTCCTCTTATGGGGTTTAAAGGAAGGAGTTTGGTTGTTATGGGGTGGTTCTTTGAGAGATTAGATTATGTAACCATTTCTCTACTGTGTATGTCTCTTCCCATAATGCATCTGATTTTAGTCACAAGCATGCCCAATTATGCATAGGCATAAGATGGTAAATAGNGGTCTCCCCCTAAACATACGCTCTGTGGATGCAGCTTGCCTTATTGTACATGCACCCTAAACTAGTTGAGGCCAGATCAACCTTCTACCTTCTGTATTGGACTTAANTGGAATGTGATTGAAAAATAAACAAGTCTGATGGTCTTTAAAGTGAGGAGAAACTTATTCCATAGCTCAGAGAGAGATGTGCATGTAGCTTGATGCAAGTGGGATCCTAGGTTGCTAACAGGGTGCTAGGTGCATTGTTCAGAGTGGGCTGTGTGTTCATAATAATGCAGGTATGGGTCTGAGGCTGCCAAGTGCATTGTTAGAAGAGGGATGTGTGCATAGCCTCAACCAAGTAGAGTCCCAGATTGCTAAACTATTCCCTATGCTTGCCTGCGTCAGAGCCTCTAGCAGAGTCTTAGGGACCTTTAGGAGGTCCCAGTAAAGAATAAACATTTTTCAGTGTTTGTAAGTCCTTAGGCCAGCTAGGGTCTCTTCAGATCCTGCCTCGGCCCAGTCACTTGTCTATGATTAGTGGTGGTGGGTGGTGATTCTGTTGAACACAGTAGGTATTGTATGAGTGTCAGTTGTGGGAGATGAGTCCAGGATGGCCTCAGTTGAGACAGTGTTGTCCCCTCTGTGCAGTCATTCTTCAGNCAGGCTTGGGCTATGCACAAATCATGGGCAGAGTTCTAGGGCACAGGGGTAGAAAAAGGAATAGAGGGAACAGACAGGCAAGTTCAAGGNCTTGTGCTGCCTGGGCTCAGAATAGGCATGTGGTCACGGTCTCTGTGACATATTGGCTGAGGTTCACCACATGGCCAGGGAATGTCATGGACTCCACTTTTTCATGGGGATTGCTGGGCATCGTGCTGCAGAGGCATGGAGGGGGCTTTGACCCCTTCTTCTCTCCCACCCTCTGGGCTTCTGTAGCTGCTGCCAGGGTTCCCACTGAGTGGAAGGCTGTCGTCTCAGTTGCTGGGCATTGCAATAGGCTTTCATGTCCTCCTAACAAGAGTAAGACTAGAGCATCCTTGTGCCCCTCTGACCCTATTGTTAGAATAAACTCCTAGAGGGAAACTTCAGCAGAGAGCCCCTTTTTGTTTTTTGTTGTTTTCTGAGCTACGAGTCTCACTATATAGCTCTAACTCACTATATAGCTCAGGCTAGATTCATACAGCAGCCCAGGCTGGATTCACTATGTAGCTGTCCTAGTTAGGGTTTCTANCACTTCAGTGAAACACCATGACCGAAAAGCAAGTCAGGGAGGAAAGGGTTTACTTGGCTTACACTTCCATATCACTGTTTATCACTGAAGGAAGTTAGGACAGGAACTCAAACAGGGAAGGAACCTGGAGGCAGGAGCTGATGCAGAGGCCATGGAGGGGGACTGCTTATTGGCTTGCTTCTCATGGCTTATTCAGTTTGCTTTCTTATGGAATCTAGGACCACCAGCCCAGGGATGGCACCATGGGCTGGGCCCTCCCTCATCCACTAATTCAGAAAATTGTCTACAGGTTTGTCTACAGTCCAACATTATGGAGGCATTTTCTTAAATGAGGGTCCCTTTAGCTTGTGTCAAGTTGACATAAAAGTAGGCCGGCACAGTAGCCCAATACCTGTGACACAGCCTCTGTACCACCACTTGTGGTTTCTTAGGGTTCTCAGTCCACATTGCCCACTCTACCCACAGAGCACACACTGGTTTCTGCTCTCACCAGTGGGGAGGAAGGAGCCCACCTGGTGAGAGGTGAGGTTAGCATCTAGGGGGTGAGGCTACTTGTTCAAAAGTCCCNTTCTTTTCTTCTTATTAATTAATAGGACTTAATTTTTTNAAAAACATTTGTTGTGTGTGAGCACTGTGTGCCACAGTACTCATGTATAGGTCAGAGGACGTCTTTTGGGAGTCAATTTTCTCCTTCCACTTTGTGGATTCCAGGGATTAAACAGATCACCAGGTTCCGTGTTAAGTGCCTTTACTGGCAGAACCACCTTAACACCTTGATCCCTGTTGTGGAAACAGGATCTCATACAATCCTGGCTGGCCTCCTACTCACCACGTAGCTGTNGGTGACCTTGATCTTGTGATCCTCCTGCTTCCACAAGATAAAGGCATATGTCACCGTGCTGGGTTTCTATGCTAGGAATCCAACCCAGGGCTTTCTTTGATAATGCTAGGCAGACACCCTGGGATACCTCTCAGCCTAAAGAGCCCATCATTNTGTTTGATGTAGGCACAGCTAGGATCCTCGGGAATGACCTACCCAGTGAGAAGTTCTTTCCCTTCCTGCATGCCAGGGGTCCCACTGGGGTCCCACCAGGTTCCTATGATGCAGCTGAGTGCAGCTAAGCACACTGCTTCTCTTCCTAGGCCCTTGTCGCCTGTATTAGTAACTCATTAGAGACTTGTCTCTCCCCAAGAGAGAAAAAAACAACCCAGAGCCATGGAAGAGGCGGCTCAGCTCAGCTGGCTCAGGAATGGAGTCCCCAGCTTGGGGACACCAATCCTCCCTGGTGTCCAAGTGTGAGGAGCAGAATCAGGACCAGCTAAATTATTTACAGGTCTGCAGTTCAATCCTGCTACTTGTCCCTTCTTCCCACTGTGTCGACCCACCTCTTCCTAGTCAATAATCACAGGGTGTCCGCCGAAGGCAGGTGTGGGTTTTAACTGCATTTCTGTCCAACACATGCACCTACTCCTTGTTGGCCTTAACTTTTCTGCCAAACCACATACACCCTCATTTCTAGAAAAAGTCTCTAGTCTAGGGCCTCTTGGCATTTCTGTNCCCACCTTGACTTCTCCCCACTCCTCAGGCTGCTAATTTGAGCATGCTCCAAACTCTGCTGAACACAACTTGAATGTTCATGCTTGAGGTAGGTCAGAGACTCCTAGANCTTGAACTTGTCAGTTCAAGGGACAGCAACTCTAGGAAGCCCAGTGGTTCTTCGTCACCCTCATTGTGTGATCAATCTGACAAAATCTTGGACCTCTTCCCTAAAATGAGGATGTGTCAGGCTCCTCTGTTGTGTCTGCTTGCTCTGATACACCAATCAGAAGTACATGCCATCTTTAAAGTAAGTTATCAGTGCATATTAATTGTCTGCAATGATTGGATTTGATGTGTCTCAACACATGCATATATTTAGGTTATAGTTACCCCCATGCCCCTCCCCATCGTTCTCCTCCTCTTCCTTAACAGCCTCTCCTGCTTTCATGTCTTTCCTTTAAACCTAGATTCTATACATGAGGGAAGATGTGATGCTCTCTTACTGAGTCTGGCTTATTTCACTTGACATGATGCTCTCTAGTTCCATGCATTTTCTTGGCTGAATACACCACTGTGTACATACTCTGTATTTCCTTTCTATTCATGGTGCTGGGCATCTATGACTTGCCCACAGTCACCATGGCTGTGCCAATGTCTCTGTTGTATGCTGTTTTCGACACCTGGGCAGGTGTCCAGGAGTGGCATAGCTACTGCTGTTCTGTGTCTGAGTTTTTTGAGGAATACTCACACTGATTTCCATAGTGGCTCCCCCAGTTCACATCCACCATCAGTGGATAAGGGCCCCTTTTCCTGCATCCTTGGCAGTGTTTGTGGTCCTTTGATTTCTGGGGTGAGAAGGAATCTCAAAGCAGTTTTGATTTGCATTTCCCCAGAGGCTAAGGATAGTGACTATGTCTTCAGCACCTGCCAGCATAATTGCAAACACCAGAAATTGTTGGGGGGGACTACTTTGGGTTCTGGAAAAGCAGAGTGAGGCAAGTAGGGAATTGATCTTGAAGAAATGATTCTTAGAAGGGACATGGGGAATAGGAGAAAGCAAGAGAGAGGTATTCAGGCCAGCCCACGCTGCATTAATGAGTGCTGTTGCTAGGGCCTGAGCTCCTCTGTATAATCCTGCAGAAGGGACCTTACCATAGTCCCCAGGATGAGGAGGAGGGGTNATGGCATACTGATTTGGCCAGAATACTCTTGGGGCTGGCTCCCTAAACTCTCCGTGCTGCATGATGGAGCATGCTCAGAAGTACCTACTCTCTAGCAGAGCAGCCCTGCAGGCAGGGATGAGGATGCTGCACAANGCAACTGTCATTGCTGGATGCTGACTCTGTGCCTGGAGCCCGGCATGGAGCCGACATTGCCTGTGTGGTACTCACTTAATGCAGGCAAAAGTTCTGTTTGATTAGCTTCTGCCTCTGGTCATGGCAGCCAGATGTTCCCCTCTGGGGAGGGCATGAGAAGGTGCTTTCCCTTCAGCGGAGGTTGGCTGACTTTCTGGAAGCACTGGGCCTGATGAGGGCCTTTCCACTTGTCCTTTAGGAACCCTGTGGACAGAGCTATAGCTTGGGTAGCATGGTTGCTGTTTTAGGAACCCTATCGCCCATCTTCCTGCCTCTCCTTCTGTGCCAGTTACTCTGACATGATGCCTGAGAGGCCACAGGCACTGCAACCACTGACCTTTGCACAGCATGTCATTGCCAAGACACTCCATGGAACTTTAGTCCCGTCTCTACTCTGACATCAGTCGCAGGGCTCCATCGGCATCTCTCTTGAGTGCTGAATTTGAATGTGGATTAGTTGGAATTTGGGTGCAAGTGACAGAAATCAGCTTCTCTAAAAAGACAAAGCATTGATGGGACATGTTCTGCTAGGCAGAGAAGTCTGTCACTAGAGGTGTTTGGGGAATGCTGTAAGTCTATGCCTTACAGTTCTCAGAACCTGTCCNGAGGGGCACAGGGTGGGCAGTTTTTTCTGATTCATGACCGTCAGCTCTGTGCCAATGGAAAGATGTATCCACCATTTGGTAAGAGCTTCCCAGGGCTGGGGAGATGGCTCAGTGGGGGAAAGCTCTTATCACGTAAACCCAATGACCTGTATTCCAATCCCCTAAACCCACATAAAATCCCAATACTAGGGAGGCTAAAGCAGGAGGATCAGGAGTTCAAGGCCAGCCTAGGCTCTATAGCTAGACCCTGTCTCAAAAAACTGAAGAAAACAAAGGTTGGATGGAAAGAAAACCTTAGGCAGTACAGTCCCAGGAGAGCGCTGGCGAACTTTCTAGCCATTTAGGAGAGAAAGTCAGCCANGGGCAGAGTCCTCAGCTCCCAGTAAGGCACCTGCCTCAGTGTCTCTAGTGTATGGCATCGTTGCCTGGAGCTGCNGTGTGAGGTGTCCAAGGTGAGCTGGTACTGTTGTTCTTTTTTATTCATTGTGTGTGTGTGTATGCACGTGCACATGTGTAGGCATGCACATGCCCTTGTGTACATGTGGAGATCAGAGAACAATTTTCAGGAGTCTGTTCTCACCTTCCAGTATGCCGAGGCAGGGGTCTCTCTCTCCTACCATTTTCAGTGTACTCCAGCCCAGCCAGCCTCCAGCTTCTCTCCACCGCCCATCTTGCTGCAGGAGAGCTGGGATCACAGGGATGTGCCAGCACACCCTGTTTTCTACCCAGCCCCTTTTTCTTCCCCCTGTGTTCATGGGAATCGGGTGTGCATGGAGGGCTTCCAGCCCCTCCCGCACTGTTTCCCCCAATAAGGCTCTTANACANCTGGTCACATCTTTGCNTATGTTTCTCACCAAATATGAATTAATTGAAATTTCTCATATTTTAATTCCAGTATATGTATATATGGGAAAGTTGGGGCCCAGAATGGTTAANTGACTTATTCAAGGTCACACAGCTAGTGAGTAGCAGAGTTGGTCATTTAGCTTAGACAGACGACAGAGGACATGTTCTGAACACTTTTATCACCTCATCTTCTGTTTGCTATGAATACAAGACTCACACAGACTCACAGCTCTCAGTGGATAGGAGACCTATGATGTCACTGCCTGAGACNATTATGGTCTGGGAAAGGGAAGGAGGCGGCCATATTAAGACCTTGGTNCGTACATGACCCTTAGCTTAATCTGGGNGTCTGCTTCTCTCCCAAGTTCTAGGGAGCCAGTCCACATNGTGTGGTAGCAGGGTCNAGANCTGGGAAGACCTCACTGGGCATCACTGCCATCCTGGCACACCAGGGGGCTGTTCTTTCCTTGTCTCACTCCCATCACTTGCACAGAGGGGATTGGAGGGGTCAGAGCTTCTGAACAGCTCTAGGGGTTCTACTAACAGTGCCACTGCTAGGGGTATGTCATGGGGCAGAGTCCCTGTCCCATCTTCAGGAGTAATCTCTACTGTCATCCATTAAAATAAAAAGTTTATTGTTTTCTTTTGTGTGTATGTGTTTGTGTCTGTGTTTGTATGTGAGTGCTGTGCCAGAGAAGGCCAGAAGAGGGTTACAGGCAGTTGTGAGCTGTGAGCTGTCCAACAAGGGTACTGGGAACCAAATTCAGATCCTCTGCAAGANCAGTACATGTTTTTAACCACCGAACCCTCGAACCCCTGTCATGCATTTCCCCCCCCCCCCGGGATAGCAAGAGTATTGAGGGGAGAATGGACAGCGAGCTCACAGAAATAGGCCCTGCTAGCCCAAATCAAAGACATTTGTTAAGGAGATGTCAGAGCTGCAGTTAAGGACTCAGAGGCTGAAGTGTCAGGTTGGGGGATGTCACCAAAGGTCCTGCAAGGCTGACCTAGGAGCCCAGAGGAGTGAGCAGACTGTCAGCCTTCATCTCAACTCCCACAGTCCCCACTCATGATTTCTTNTCCTTAGGGCTACAGAAAGGTGGTCAATGAGTCAGTCCTCTGGGACAGGAAGGAAAGATGTGGTCCTTTGGACTTCCCAAGTAGTCAGTGGTAGTAAAAAGTCCTTCAAGTGCAGGCCTCCCAGAGAGTTACAAGGTGTTTTCCAAGCGATGGATCATCTTTCTGGGATGAAGGACCGAAGAACAGTCTGTGGTCTCTGTGCAGGCTCAAGTTTGCAGAACACTTCCACTGCTGACAAAGGACTGTCTCATGAGACCCTTCCAGCTGCCACACTCTATTAGGGAAGACAGAGCTTACTACTCTGGGTTCTTGACCACCAACAACCTCATGGGCCACTGCAAACCAATTTTCCCTGCAGGCTGTTTTAATATGGCTTCTTTAGGAAATCAAGCTAATGAACAGAACAAAGGTTTATGAGCAGGAAGTTGATTTGGAGGNCAAGGAAGGTGGTAATGGCTCTTCTAGACAAAGGTAAAAGACNTTTGTTGAAAGGATGTCAGAGTCGGGGATGTGACTCATTTGGTANTGTTTGCCTAGCGTGCACAAGGCTGGTCATGTGTGCAGTCCTAAATACTACATAAGTTGGCGTGGTGGTATATACTTGTGATCCCTTGCACAGAAAAAAAGATCAAAAATTTACATGAACTACATAGCAAGTTCAAAGCCTGTCTGGGCTCCATGAGACCTCATCTTAAAAAAAAAAAAGTCAAGGCTGAGGACAATGTATACAAGGGTTCAGACGCTGGAGGTCCAGGTTGGAGAAGGGATGTCACCAAGAGTCCCACAGGTTGACCTGAGTGCAGGGTGCTGGGCTGACCACTATGGACCTTTNCATCCAGTCATGNGACAGAAAGCCCTGGTGTGTTAGGTGCCCCATCCTTCGAGGTTTGTGGGAGCAGCAAGGGAGCATACAGGGCCCCTGTGATTACTACAGTCATGATGTGTGGGGAGGATGCAGAGTTGGGTGGCACAACTTTCTTGTGGCTCCTTTCTGTCTGTCCCTTTTCCATAATTTCTGCTGCCGAGTCTTGTGGCTTGTGTGTGACCAGCAGGNGCTCCAAGGCTCTGTGCTGCACAGATGTCAGTTTGATGGCCACTGTTTTTCTGGGGATATTGTTCCATGGTCCCTCTACTTTTTCTTTTGGGTGAGCCTTTGTGTTTACCATAAGGCAGCACAGTGCCAGGACCTTGGCATTCTGCCAGCCACACACTGGCTCAACCCTAGAGTAAGTGTCTTTGTGCTGGGACAGGGAGACCACAGGGAACCNTAGGTAGCCTGAGTGGGGCTCTGGTAGATGGAGGCTGGGGGTTGGNTGGTCCTGGNTGCCACACAGGTCATCTGTAGTAAGAGAAAGAAGCTCAGATGTGGACCTCGTGTAGTCCAGCATGCTTCCCTAAGCTTGCAGAAGAGGGTCTTCAGAGTGTGAGCCTGGAACTCCTGGGCATGGGGCAGTCTGAAAGGGCCTCGCTGCCTTCTCAATGAGTTGCCATTTTTAACTCCTATTTGTTTGTGGCCTTTCTTTGAGTGGGGACACANGTCACATGCTCTCTTACTATTTGACTGTTCTGGGTCCTGAAGCCCCAGCCCTATGGGCCAAATCTTTGCTGGAAGAGGCTGTTATTATAATTTTATTTCCAGTAGACGGTCATTAAGGATCCTGCATTACCAAGATTTGTCAGGGCCTGGGCATGGTGCTACATGCTTAACCATACCTTCTCTTCTTCCCTATTTAATTCCCCACTGGTCCACAGGTCTTCCCAGTCTCCTCCTCCTTG
>LZPO01066260.1:903843-914081 GCA_001675575.1 Neotoma lepida
GTGATTACTGTCTGTCTTGCACTCCAAAAGAACACTCACACAGTAGACACTCACTAAAAATGTTTATTTGCCCTATCTAGCACAGCTCCAGGTACTTGACCTGACTGGGAGTGTTGAGGGAATGAAGGAAGGACAAGCAATGGACATGCAGAGGAACTGGGATCAGGTGTGCTGGGCTCTCTGNTGGAGAAACCNNAGCACCTTGCGAGCTCGGCGTGTTTATTATAGCAGCTGAATTAGCAGATGGGTTGTTGCATAGGGCTGAACAAGGAGGCAGGTGTAGCTAATCTCAGTAGGAACAGTCTCTGTAGGAAAGCCGTCTTCAGGTCATAAACATCGGGGGTGGGGAGCTATGTGGACATTTTCTGCACACATTGTCGACATCTGCACACCGAGCAGAGGAAGGGTTTGCCACCCCTTTGAGCCTTGCCCTGGCAGGGAAGACTGCCATTTTCCCATGGGTCTGAGGCTAGGGTCCTCACAGACTCAGGGATTCCACTGTTCCCCATACTTATTGAGTAAAAGAGTGTTTATTTTTTACCAGAATCCTACAGGATAGATTTGATGCAAAGGCTCAGAGAGGTTAAGCATGTGGTTCAGGGTCAAACAGCTGATAAAGATACAGGTAAAATTTAAACANAGGGCTTCACTGTTGTACTTGAAGACTTCTAATTCTTAGCATATTGTTCTGCTCCTGCCTGGCTCCACCTGGGAAGGGCGGAAGGCCCTGACCCCCTCTCCATCTGTCTCTCCTCATTTCCCTTCCTGACCCTCTTGCTAGGGTCCTGCCACTCAGCTCCATGANCCTTCCAGCTGCGAGGTCTGCCCTCTGCAAATTCATTGGATACCATTCTGCAGTCGCTTGGCTGCCAGTGCTAGTCTCCATCTGCCACAGTGGCTTGGTGCCCACTCACAAGATGGCATGCTATTTTTACTCAGCTTAGGTGCCAAGCCAGCCAGATGTTTTTCAGCAGGAAAGGGAAGCTGAACATGGCTAGGGAGTGGAGGAGGGCTCCAAATGGCAGTTCCGTGGAGGTTCTGAGACCCGCAAGGGGAGGGCTCTGCCTAGAAGTGGCTGCCTGTGGGACCAACACCTCCCCCTTCCTGGCACCTGATCCTGGCTTCAGCTGGGTTCTCTGAACCGACCATTGGTTATAGCACATGCCCAGCTGTGGTGGGTCTGCTATGGGGAGGAGCTGCCTGGGCCAGGAGCCTGCCTGGGATTCCAGCATCTCTCCCGCTTGGGTCCTGAGGGCTGGGTCTAGGTAGAGATGCCTGTGATGCCTGCANGACTTCTGGGACTGGGACAGGCTGCTCGAAAAATTCCAGATTTGGCTGATTGCCTAAGGAGCTGGCCAGAGCAGGCTGAGAGTCCAGGCAGCTGGGTGGGTCGTTTTTCCCCTGAAGATCTGAGCTGGCTGGTGGTGGTCTTTCCATGCAGAGGTGACCCTCAAATGAGGCATATCACTCCAAAATCAGCAAAGCCCATGGCATGCCCCACTGGCTGTCTGTTCTCTTATCTTCTCTGTTTCTAACCGGTGTGACCTTTCCTGACCTCTGAGCTATAGAGACCTCATCTGTAGGATTCCCAAGGGTTACCTTCCACCTCGATCTGGGAGTTTATGGCTCTAATTAGCTGTAGGGAATCACAGTTGTTCCCAGGCTTGCTGACCTTTTCTGGGACCAGCCATTCTCCCGGCAATAGCAGGGGGGGAATGAGTCTTGTGTGTGACCCACTTTCTCACCCTGGAACATTTCAGAATCCCCAAGCTGCCTATCAGAGACTGCCTCCAAGTCTGGGTTTCTGGACAGATGACCTCGTCCTATGTGAAGGGACCAGGCAGGAGTGAAGAGAGGACAAGTGTCTTGGGGGGCGGGGAGGGGTTGCAGCTTGCTGAGAAACCAGGCTGCATGATGCTCTTCTGATGTGAGTGTCTAGCCTGTGTGTGGAGTTTGGCTGACCTAGTGGGTGTGGCCTGCAGATCTGCCCCAGGTGGGATACAGCTTTTCCATGGGACTGTGCACCTGTGTTCACACCTGTTGCAATGAAAGCTGACTTGGGCAGGACAGGGAGTGGTGTGGAGTTAAGGACTTGGTGGACTAGAGCCCTTCAAAGACCCTATATGTGTACCCCTGGAAAGTGTTGTTATGTCAGCTCAGGAGCCAGTCAGGGGAGTGAAGGTTGTAGATAGACTTGAGGAGGTTTGTCACCTTACCTGGAATGAGATGAGGACTCTGGATTTGTGGAGTCACAGTATCCTTCCATGTGGAAGAGAGAGGCAGAAGATGAGATCAGAGGAACCCGAGGCCTCTGCCTGCTCCTGCTGGCCTTGGCAGTGGACAAAAGACTGGCAAACTGACAGTGACCTTTGTCTCTTTGCAATGGTGAGGTCAAGAAGAACGACTTGCTGGGAGCCTTTTGGAAGGGTTGCAGCCCTGAGGACCACTTGCTTTTCACCAAGTAAGTCGCATCACAGGTTTGGGCTTGTGACTTTGTGTCGTTGTACATCCGCAGGACTTTTTTTCTGAAGTCCTAAGAGGCAAATACCTTGTGGTTTGCTAAGGTTGTGTGGGTGGCAATGGTGGCTTCAGATCTGACTGGGTCCTCAACTGTGGAGCCACTTCTGCTCTGCGTGAAGACCTAGAGGAGAGAGACCAGAGGTGGCTTCTGTTCAAACTAGCGCTTCACTCCTGTCTTCCTGTTTGTCATCTNACTCTTCCCTGCAGAAATTATCTGTGGTGCCTTGCAGGTCTCTCAGGTCACTTGATGTCTCAAATCACAAGGCATGATTTGGTTAGGCATGGATTGGTGACAACAGGCTCCTGGGATACCTGGGGATGTGACCATTTGAGTCCCTGTCCCTTTCAGTTGCCCAAACAAGTGAGAGTTTACAAACATGCTAACTTTTCAATGTAGTCAGGCTAGGCTACCTGTGGAGAGTGGTGGTTTNGAGTGTTTCTTGAAGTAAGTTTATTGTTATTATTAGTGGGGAGAGAGGCGGGGTAGGTAGGTCAGAGGACAATTTAGAGGAGTCATTTCTGACCTTTTACCCTCAGTTCTGGGGCTTGAACTCCAGGCCTCAGCTTAAGTGGAAAGAACCTGCGGAGCCATCTGTCAGCCCTGAACTCACTGGAGGCCCAGGCCTCCTCCCTCCTCACATCGGGCCTGTCACACACAAAGCCCAGCCCATGGCTTCCCTCTGATTTGACCTTAGGTCTTTCTGTCTATTCTTCACTGTCTGGACAGAGGCCTCAAAGGTGGCACCCTGGGATGCTCTGAGCAAGGAAGGCTGCCAGGTAGCTGTTTCTCGATGCTCCAGCTTAGTGTTAGCATTTGTTACAGGGTTTGACTTTGAACTGCTCGATNTCAAGAGCTTTTGTTTTACTCAGCTTCGCTTGTGATTGGGTAGGACCAAGCAAGACACATGCTGAATCCAGATTTGTTGGTTGGGGAGTGAGTAAATAACAAATGTCTTTTTTCCTCAATGACCTGAGATGCCAGCTCAGACTATACAGTGTCTCTCAGAGAACTGGCCCTCAGATCCCTCTAGTAAAATAAACCTGTGGTTGTTTTTCTTACCATTCCCTGGCTCTGCCTGTCTCTNCTGTTTGTTTCCTGGCTGCTCTCTTCTCACTTTGATTGATTGATGCCCAGTAGGATACAGCGATGTGTGTGATGCCTGGACAGCCCTCCTCCCATTCACACTGCGGTCAGGGAGGCTTTTGTATGGAACAAAGTAGAGGGCCTATGTTTACTTTTGTTTCAATCCTTGTACTTGCTTGGCTCATGCAAGTTCTGGCAGCTTCTGGAAATACCATTTCTGGTCTTCTGTCTCTGTGGGAGATACCCAGGCTTGGGGATGTATAGGAGTGCATGTACTGTCCCTACTAGGATGGCAGGCTAGACTACAGGAAGCACTTCTCTGTTGAGGAATAGTGAGACAGATAGAAGAGGTTTCTCCAAGTTGCCTAGAAACAACTNTCCTTGGAACAATCTGGAAGAGAGAGAACACTGTTCTTTGGGGCTGATTTGAGCAAGGTGGACTCTAGAGGCAGAGGAAGAGCCAGAGGTAGGCAGAGAGCCAGTGTAATAGCTGACAAGAATGACTACTTTTTATATTCTGGCTGGGTGGCTCTTAGGCTGTGTCCTGGAGGAAGTGAGTGTTGAAAGGCCTGGCAGGGCTCACTGGAAATTAGCCTTCCCAGAATTCATCCCTTCTGCTTCTAGCAATAAGGCCTGATGGTTTTGGTGGGGCTCGATCTTTACCCATTTGCATTTCTTGTCTGAGTAGTATTTTTCCAGCCTAGATACAGGGGTGGTGTGGATGGCCAGTCTCAGTCTGCCCCTCTCTCTGTCCAAAGTGAGGCTCAAGGATAGCCACAGATCTATTAGAGTAAAACACACATCTTTTGAAGGAGCCTCAGGAAATTTTTGTCCCTAGCTGAATTGAACCTTGAGGTGAGGAAGCCTGGTGCTGTGGTTGCCATACTGTCACCATGAGGTAGCCATAGTCACCGTGAGGTAGCCATAGTCACCATGAGGTAGCCATATTGTCAGCATGAGGAGAGGGCCCAGGCAGAAGGCTGAACTAGAAGATCATTTGAGCCCTAATGTGTGGTGTAAGTGATCCAGTGGTGCCTGAAGCTGTCTAACCAACTTTTTCTCTAAAGCCCTTGGACTCTCTTTGGTGTGCTGAGTGCTTGAGTGTGGTTTCCTGCCGCCTCTGATGGTGNCAGGCCTCTGCCTCCGGTAAGGTGGAGAAGGCGTCATGTTGTTACAAGCTGGAGAGAGTATCTTGGTAAGTTTAGGAGAGAGGCACGAGGAAGGTCTGAGGCTCAGCAAGGCCATGGTGTGCATCTCCTGGGAAACATGGGGCACTGTGTAGCGCCCCCTTGCCGTTCTGAGAAGACAATGACCCTGAAAGAGCTTCCTCAGAGCGTGGGTGTCCTAGTGTTCTAATAGGCTCATGACCAGGGAAGGGTCTGTGTGGTCCAGGAAATTTGAGAAACATCGATGTGATAAAGAGATCCACACCTGTGACCAGACCTCCTGCAGACCCACACCGTGAACACCAAAGAGAAGCTGAGGCTATTTCTAGAACCTCCTCTTCTTGAGACCAACACCACAAAGAATTCCTGCTAGGGGAAGGCTGGCCCCAGGCAGCAGCTATGCACTGGCTGCAGAGAAGCCATTTCATAAGATGAACAAGTGCCAAGGAGGCATGAGCAGTGGTCAGCCTGCATGTGACACTCCTGGCTGAGATGCAGGAAAGGGAGGTGGCTTTCTATTCAATCCCCTCCCAAAAGACTTTTTGTTCTTAAATGTTCCCAGAACCAGCTCAGTCCAGGACTCGGCCTTCTGTAAGTAGAAGTAAGCTTGGTTCAGGTCAGCAGCTTCAGGACCCTCCAGCTGGAGGGTCAATGACAAACTCTTGGTGACAATATCTAGTCAGCCCCACCCCTCCTTGATTCATGCAACAGCTGCTTTCTGAAGATACACTGGGTGCTAGGTACTATTCTGGGTGCAGACAGATGTTCCTGTCCCCAAGGAGCTCTAATTGTTACAGATGGAGGCTGGAGGCCCATGACCAGTAAATTCATGTGCAGATAGTATATTATGGGATGTAAGATGAGTCCCACTGGCCAAGGAGATGAAGAGTGTGGGCAGAGGATGTTGGCTAGAGCTTCCAAGGTAGGTTGCAGAGAGAGAGGGGGAGAGAGAGAGGAATGGGGGAGGGATGGAGAGAGAGAGAGACTGAGAGAGAGAAAGAGAGAAAGAGAAAGAGAGAGAGAGAGAGAGAGAGAGAGAGAGAGAGAGAGAGAGAGAGAGAGAGAGAGATCCTGTGAAAAGACAGTAAAGTGAGCTGGAATGTGATGGGAAGAGAATGTTCTGAGACAAGGGACACAAGTCAGAGGGGCTAGATGCCCACAGCAGTGGAAGGAGCTGTTTAGGTGGGACCTGTAGCATCAAGTGTGTTATCAGGAGAAATAAACAGTGCTCTCGCTGTCTGAGCAAAGGCAGGTGCAATGCCCTTCTCATTTTTAAGTCTATAATCCCCCCCCCCCCATTTTAAACTATCTCTATGTGTTATGTGGAGACTCAGATGCAGGAGCCAGGGTGAGAACAGAGGTCAGGGAGCAGATGACAAGCACTGTGTGGGGCAGCGATGACTGTGGCAGGGCCTGGTGACAGGGTGGAGGCGGTAGGTGGACATGCTTAGTGTTTCCATTTTAGTGCTGAGGAAGGAACCCAGGTGTGGTGACTCTTGACTGTCAGCTTGGCGGGAGCTAGTCTCATCCAGGACACAAACCTCTTGACACATCTCCCAGAGACTTTCAGTATGAGTTGAGGTGGGAAACCCCACCCCTAATTACAGACACTATCATCCTATGGGCTGTGGGCCCAGACAGAGTGAAAAGGAGGAAGTGGACTTAGTGTGAGTGAGCGTTCTCTCTGCTTCCTGACTGTGGATGCAATGGGACCTGCTGCCTCAAGCTCCTGCTGTCCTGCATCTCCACCATAATGGACCACACCATCAAACTGTGCCTGCCTGCATGCCTGCCTGCGTACCCGCCCNCTGGCTCACCNTCCCTCCTTCTTTCCTTGAGCTGCATTTGTCAGGTATTTGGTCACAGCCCTGAGAGAAGTCACCCTGGACCCTTGTGTATGGTAGGCAAGATTTCCACCACTAAGCTGTTCTTTTTCTCTGGCTGAGTTTGGAAGGACAAGCTGGCGGGATGTCCTCCTGGGACGTAGGAAGGGTGGGAAAGGATTAAGAACCTTTGGCAACTGTGAGAAACAAGAAGTGTGGTGCTGTGCCCAACAGAAGTGGCTTGACCTGCAGCGAGAGTGCTTGGGAATGGGCAGAGTCCACACTATAACAGTGCGCGTTTGCAGCAGCCACACTTGACAAATGGGATGGTCTGGCAAAGTTGGGCCCACTGTCTGCCTGGTTCTCATCAGTTGGAACTTGGCAGTGGATGCTGAAGTGGGCCGGTGTGCTTCAGTTTCCTTAGAGAGAGAGAGCACCTGCCTGCTCTGAGGACTGCAGGTTGGGAGCGTGGTCCTCAGAGCAGAGTGTTGGTGGAAACCACAGGCTCCTTCAAACAGCACTGGATTCACCCTGGGGCNTGTGAGGGGAAGAGAGGGAGGTGTGGTTAAATCCTGATTCTGTCATTCTTACAAGTTCCCAGGTGCCACTGCTACAGCTGGTCTGAGAACCACACTTCAGACACTCTGAAAGGGACACTCCTCAAGTGCTTGTGCATAGGTCTATGACCAAGGAAGGCCTTGTATGTATTGTGTCCGTCCCCCCCCTCAGTATGGGGGATTGGCTTTTGGGCTTCCACAAACCCTGGCAAGCTTAATCTCAATACCACTGAATTTATGCCCAGCCTTCTTTGCTTTTTAGATTGACTTCTTTTATTTGTGTGTGGGGGTGGGGCATGTGCACAGGACTGCACATTTGTGGAGGTCAGAGGATGACTTTTGGGGAAGTCACATCTCTCCTTCTACCATGTAGAACCTGGGGCTCCAACTCAGGCTGTCAGGCTTGACGGCAGGCGCCTTTACTGCTGAGCCATCTCCCCAGCCCCGTTTTTTATTTTGACAGAGGGTCTCAGTAAATTGCTCAGGCAGGCCCCCAAACTGCAATTCTCCTGTTCCACTGTTGTCAATCTACCCAAATAGCTGCCATGACAGGCCTGCATTTTAATCAAGCATGGGGGCGCAGGAGGGGACTTCAGGGTTCCTAGGCCTTCAGGAAAACTGTTTGGCAGACACTGGCTTTCCTCGGTCAAGGTCATCAGCAGTTGGTGTCCAGTGCCCAGCAGAGAAGCAGGGAGGCTGTCTCTGGCAGCGCCTCCAAGGGAAAGAGCTAATTCCCTGCAGCCGGTTAAACGGCTTGCACAGGATTTCTTATTTATTTCAATTAAGCTCTGGGCTCCTTACACAGCCTCAGAGCTCCCTGCTTCCCCAGGAGGAGCAAAATCATATTTCCATATGTCTCTCCAGCTTGCGGAGTCCCGGGGAGCAGGGCAGCAGCGACCCCAGCAGAGGCTGGAAGAGAGAAGGGGGCCTCCCCCTCCTCACACGGCCCCAGGTAAAGGCTGGGAACGTTGACTGTGAGGAGCTTGTTTTCTCTCTTTCCCGACCAACAAAGTATTTCTCTGTACATCTGGTTTGCATTTTCCTCTAGAATTCTGCCAGGAACAATTGTGGAAACAATGCAGCCCTGCATGGCTAGAGTTATCCATGGCTCTGGAATTCTCCAGCTGTCCCGTAGGGCCTCNTGTTAAGATGTAAGGAATTCCTTCAAGTGAAGTCATCAGGCTGTGAAAACACCGCAGGCAGGCGTTGCTGTTGGGCCCTCAAGGTCACTATCTCACCCACAGCGGTGTGTTGCAGGTCATGGTCCCCTAGGCTGCTTGGTCCAGTCTTAAATGCCACCATTCCCTCATTTTTACATCGCAAAGATGAGTATCCTGGGTTGCCGGTGGAGCAGAAACGTCTAGCACCATCATGAAGTTCACCCTCTATGGAAGGAGTGGGTAGTCAATGCACTGCCTCTCACCAATTAGGANAGGGAGCTGGTGATACTTCTGTAGAGCTCTGCTGCTCTCTGTGGCCAAGGACCTGCTACGTNTTTCATCCGTCTCAGCAACATGGTCCTACTCAGAAGGGTGTGTGTCCTCTGGGCAATACTGAGGAGGTCTCATCACTGTTCAAGAAATAAGTTTCCCAGTTCCTCACTTGGATGGCATGTCATGCCAAAGAACTTGCTTGGAATGGGGATCAAGAGGGAGAAGCTCGTATGCCGAGAACCAGAGATTGGANGAAATAAAGAGCAGAGTGAAAGGGCAGGATGGGCTGCAAAGGGGATGGGTGGTGGGGATGGCTGTTTGTCCTGTTTTCACTTCTACGTGATTGACTATCTGCATCTGGAGCGGGCTTTGTGGACTTGGTTCCAGGGTAGAGGTTAGTGCTGACGGTGAAGGGAAGGGATGTTGAACGCTGTNGGCTTAATAGGGCTGCTGCAGATAATGGCCACCTAGACATCATTTTATAACATACATTTTTCATCTTCTGGTTCTGGAGCCTGGAAGTCTGAGATCATGGCAGGACAGACTCAACCCTCAAGGCTTCCCTCTCTCATGGGTGGCTTGCTGGCCATCTTTGCCATTCCTTGACCTCTGNTCATTCAGTCCCATCTCTTCCTTCCACACTCCCATGATATTGTCCCCATGTCTATGTGTGGCCTCTTCTTTTAAGGACAGCAGCTATTCCCACCTGTGTTGGAAATCTTGAATGAGAAGGGCTCCCATGAACTCATGTGTTTGAATGCTTGGTCCCCAGTTAGTGGAACTGTTTGGGAAGGATTAGGAGGTNTGTCACGGAGATGGGCTTTGANGTTTCAAAAACCCATGGCAGGCCCAATCTTGTTCTCTCTGCCTGCGGATCAGGATGTAAGCTCTTAGCTGCTTTCCNATCACCATTCCTGCCTGCCTCCACACTCCTGCCATGATGGTCATGGACTCACCCTCTGAAACTGTAGGCAAGTCCCCAATTAAATGCCTTCCTTTATAAGTTGTCCTAGTTATGGTGTCTCTTTATAGTAATAGAACAGTAACTAAGACACCATCTAAACAGCACCTCAGCATTTTTTTGAGGGGGGAGTGTTCTGAACCTACAACCAAGCCAGAGAGAGAGTAGTGACTCACTCTTAAGGTGGTGGCAGGAGCCAGGAATGGGATGAACCCAAGAGGTATTCTGAAGTTGAGNTCAGCAGGATTGAGAGATTGGTTGGTTGTTGGGGGTGAATGGTATAGGATATTTCATGGTTGTTAATAAAGTTAACCTTGAATCAGGGGTCAGGGTCAGCAACTAGCTGACTGAAATTAGCTATGGAGAAGCCAGGAGTACGGATAAAGAGATGCACAGGAAAGAGAAGGGAGGGATTTGGATTTTTCTGAGGTCCCTTTTGATATGGGAAGTATGCAGAGAGGGTCAGCTGGTTGCTTCTCCACCGCTTACTTGATCTATCAGGTTTTTATCCCAATATCTGACTCCCAAGTTGTGTGGGGTTTTTGTTGTTGTTGTTGTTTTTGTTTTGTAATAGGACAACTTAGATAAACACATCCGGTGAAGGAGAAGAGTTACATGTCTCAAACTTTCTCATCAGATCACTTGGAAGTTGCTGTGGTCTGAATGTGGGTATCTCCCTAAGAAGTGGGGACTT
>LZPO01066260.1:936237-952501 GCA_001675575.1 Neotoma lepida
CTTTATTAGACCATCAGGTGTTTTAGACAGGCACAGTAACACAGCTTCACAGTTAAACAAACACAACATAAACAAAAGTAACACACCTTAAAATAATAGTCTACAACACAGTATTTGGCTCACGCAGAGGGAATGAGTTCTTTAGAGAGTGAATGGCCCATGTTTTATTCTGCTTATTGCCTATATCCCCAGCTCAATGGGTGCTCCACTGTTTAGTGTATGCCTAGCATGCCCCCTGCCTGAATCGGGCATAAAGGGCACAGTGACCTTCTTACGCAAGCATTAAATTGGGCTCCTTTGCTTCCTGGCTCATTAACAGTACCCAGGATCCACCTGACTGAGCAGAGGAGTCTCAAGCTTTGTCAGTGCAGAAGGACAGAAGCCAACTTTTTAGCTTAGACTGAAGCTAAGAGAGCTCTGGAGTGCTGTCACAGAGGGGTCATGCAGGAGGAAGGTGTAACAGGCCCCCAGACCTTAGCACAACTGATGCCATGATGGAAGCACCATTCAGGTCTTGGAACCCAGCACGTAGACAAACACCTGCCAAAACGAGAACAAATACCTAACCCATCAAAGTCCATAGTTCTGGAAAGCTCCTAAATGTGCTAACCTTGCATTTTGGCTTCTGTAGTTCCACTTTTGGCTAACTGTTCTTGCTAACTAAGGTGTGTCAACCTGAGATGTAGTTTTTGTGCTTAAAAGCTCGCCCTGAGAAAGACTTAGGACTGTACTTGGGTCCTGAACACCCAGTGTAGTTGCCGATTGGCTAATAATGAAGACTTTCTATTGGCTTGGACCCCTGTCTGAGTGGTCTTCTCTGGTAGATACCTCACATTTCTGGAGGCCCACAAAGATTCCCAGAGACCAGACCGCAAGACACTGGGGGTCTTGGAGTCCCTTGGAATGGGGAAGAGTGAAGTGGTCAAGGGACTCAGAGAGGTATGCAACCTGAGATGTTCCAGGGTTTTGGGACTCCACCACTGCAAAAGGGAACCAAATTGAAAGTCACCTGGTCTATCATCTTCAGAGATAAGTCTGGCTAAGGCACCTTCTATTTAGGACACAGAGGAGAAGCCCAATGTGGCCATTGATCCAGTGTTGGGATCCAGGTATGATGTCACTGGACTCCCCTGCTCTGTTCAGGTGTATGAATGTGTGGTGTCCACCGCTGACTGTCTTTACTATGTGTCTCTCTGTGTGTCTCTGTCAGTTCTGTTGGTTGGAGAAACAGATGTAAAATAGGAGAGAGAGTGATCCTACCAGGGACCTCAGTGGCCACTCTCNGCCCCAACCCCCCACTGCCCAAGGCAGTTCATGCTTGCCTTCTGGCTCACAACGCTGCCCTTGGCTTCCCAGTCACACCATGCACCCTCTTACCGAGACTGTGGCTGTATCAGCATCGGTGGCTAATATGGCTACACTAGTGGTAACAGAGGGGCAGCTCTGCCCTCAGCCCAAGGAGGATTTTGTGGGCCAGGATGGATATGATGTCTCCTGACCTTCTNTGAAGTCGATTGGTCCTCTTTTGAAGTTGGGTGGCCCAGTGATGGTTCAGGCTGTCTACAACAGGGTGACTGGGAGACCCTGCCTACCCTGCCCTGTTTCCCTTTATTGACCAGTGGCTTTCTCTGGTGTGAGGATACCCCCTAACCCCCCTCACCCCTGCTTAAAACCTGCGTTCCCTTGTTGGGGACCTGAATCATTTTGGCTTGGCCAGGTCACCCAGGGAAACCCCAAACCTCTCTGCCGGTTCCGGTTCTCTCAGCCCGGAGGAAATCGACTTTCCCTCTCTACCTCCCAGCTGAGTGCTTCATTGTTTGAGGTCTCTTGTCCTTGCTCTCTCCCTGGAACAGCCTGCTAGGCTCAGGAGCTCCTCCTCNNGTCCCAAGACCCAGGAGCATTACTGTTCTTTCTCTTCTTGTCTCTTGCGGCTTCTGGAGGAGGAGGAAAGCAGGGGCCTGGCCTCTAGTGGCAGTGGGTGAGGAACCTGTCTATCTTCTGCTATCTGCTTTAGAGTGTAGTACACACAGGGAGGAGGAAATAGTTCCCTGAGTCGTGTGCTCTCTGCCAAGGGGAAGCAATGCAGCGCAGATAGAGTGGGTTTTCCCTCCTCTGTGATCTGACCGGGATCCCAATACTGACCAAGGTCAGAAAGCTCTGGACAATTTATACCAGGCCCTTTTTAGGACNGAAGGACGCTGCTAGAAAATATTGCTTTTGTTATGCAGTTGGTCTAGATTTTAGAAAAAAAACTTCAGAAGTGATAAGGGTTTGGCAGTATGTATAGTTATATAATAGTTATTATATAACCTCGAGTTATTGGAGGTCGNTTCAAAGGTTTACAATTACTGTGACTCTGTAGAAGAAAACAAAAAATAAAAGAGATCCCAGAGGGTAAGCCAGAGACAGTGCAAAAGGAAGGGGGAGAGAAGGAAGCCCCACTCTATGGAAGTGATTTCAAAAGGGGTCCTTGCTCAGGCACTGGGACCCTGGAAGAGGCCAGTGGCTTCTCTCTCCAAAAGACTTGATACTCTTTCTGCCTCTTGGCCAGTTTGTTTGCAGGCAGTTGCCACGGTAGCCATGCTAGTATACAAACAAATAAACAAACAAACTGACTTTGGGCCTGGAACCGTTCCAAACTACCTCACACTCACAGAGGCCCTCCTAAGGGGGACTCCAGAGAGGNAGATGTACAATGCCTAAATCACACATTATCAGGGACATCTGGACCAGCCCAATAAGGGATTCTGTAAAATTTTAGCCATCAGCCTGCTGCCAGTTGATAACCCAACAGAGCCTCTCCAAGACAGCAGCCAAGATGTACCCCTTTCCAGACGAGGGGTACATCACATCCATGATGCTGCACTGGATGNNACCAGGATCCCCAGCACTCACCCAGCATCTGCNGCTCCGGCCAGCAGGAGCTTGCGACTCAGTTTGTCCAGACAGGTGCTCACATGNGAAAGTGCTCATGGCCTCAGTGAAAGATGGACTCAGCTCCAGTTCCCACCTCAGGCAGGGCCCTGGCTGCCACCGCCCCCATAGCCTGGCTGCTGCAACCTCCATTTCTCTTGCTTTGTGGCTGGTGGGCTAGGGACCTCCGGCCTTCTCACCAAGCTCTTTGCGGTGAGTTCTGCTGCTGCTGCTGCTGTCCACAATTTCTCAAAGGGACTAATGCAGTCCAACCTGTCAGACGTGAGGAAGTATGATACAGGAACAGTTTTGTTCAGGTATGCCAAGGTCATAGTTGTCACCTTGGGATAGGATAGTGTGGGCCTAGTCCCTCAGCACAAAGGGCTGAGCTTCTGATGTCAACCCAGGCACTTTACTGGTGGAAGGGCAAAGCTGTCATTGTATACAGACAGTCAGTATGCATTTGTCATGGCCTGTNTCCATGGGGTCCTCTATAAAGCNGGGAGGGTCCTCACCTCATCCAGAAAGGAAACCAAAAACAAAGAAGAAATCCTGTCCCCATGAGAGGCCATATGGCTGCCAAGAGAGGTAGCTATTGCCCACTGCAAAGGCCATCAAAGGGGGAATCCCCAGAGATTCCAAGGAAACAGGGCAGCAGGCTTGGCTACCTGGAAGGTGGTGAGANCTAGAACCAGTGGGGCCTCACCAGAGCTTGGCTACCCTGCCTGAACCTGTATTGCTCCAGAGCCTAACCTGTACACAAAGAAACTACGTGGGCCAGAAGGGAAGATGCCAAGCAGAAGGTAAATGATTGGTGGATATTGCTAGATAGAAGATGACACTCCCTGCCGTTATCGGAACACAGATGGTCACCAAACTCCACCAGGCCACACATCTGGGAGCAACTAAACTGCCGAGTCACTCAGACCCAGATATTCCAGACTGAAAAAAAAAATTCCTAGATTTGGGTTGCTTCTATTCCTGGGGTCCAACAATGGCCTGTCCTTCACAGCCAAAGTTTCCCTAAATCTGGCAAAGGTCCTAAATGTTGATTGGAAACTACATTGTGCCTGGAGGCTGCAAAGCTCAGGACAGGGAAACTGAACATGTCCTTAAGACCAGAGAAAACTGGGCCAGCCACCAACCTTTTGCCCTCCTAAGGGCCTGATGCACCCCATACTGAGAATTTCATAGGGCAGAGATTACCACCTATTCCCTCCCAAAGTCCTTACAGGCCATGCACTGACCCAGAGGGCTGTTCATCAGATGGTTCTAGAGGCTGTGCCCTTGTGGGTGCCTGAGCTTGCCTATAACTTCCAGCCTGGTGACCTTGTGTGTGTAAGAGGATCCCGACCCAGAGCCTGGAACCAATGTGGTAAGGCCCATATCCCATGGTCCTCACCACCCCTATAGNGGTGAAACTCTCCAGTGGCACCCTGTAAACCCACCACACCACACTGAATGAGGTCACAGAAGATGATGACAGATGGGTTGTNACCAGGTCCTCTGACCCCCTAAATATAAGACTGTCAAAGGCCCTGTAATTATGTTTNTCATATTTTGTCTTTTTTGTGTCCCCTCTGGAAAGGCCACAACCCTCTTATCCAGGATCTGGCTATAAGAAACAAGAAAGACCAGAACTGNNGGAGCTCATAGCCAATCTATCCACTAAGACTCAACCCATCTTCCAGGTAGATCTCTGCAAAATATTACAACCAGAGGGTACNGGGGGATGGTCTGCTTGCTCCTGGAGAGGAGCACACCTGGGACTGTGGGTCCACAGGNGAGAGGAGGGGCTCCAATTTATCNAGTACTATGCTTCCCTGGCTGATGCCCTCCCCACCCCTAGAGCTGCCAAAAGCCAGGCAAGTCCTCCTTGGGGTACACTGATCCCTTCATAGTCCTAGAAGGGAAGCCATCATCACCTACCCGTGGTCACAGGCAATGCAGTCCCATATCCATAAAGGTTAGGGCCTGGCAGGAAGCTGAAGATTACTATTGGGAAATTGGTAGAACCTGGGGAGTCAGGTTATACCTGAATGGTCCAGATCCAGGCAGCAGATTTACTATCCAAAAGAAACCTGCACTAGAATAAAAGTCCAGAAGGCAGTAGACATCAGCCCCTCAGTGTTTGGGATGCTAAAAAAGTATATCGGTTCCTTCACTCTCAACTGGACATAGCTCAGGACCGCTGGCTGTGCCTGAACTCCAAGCATCCGTACTATGTTGGGATTGGAACTAATCATACAATAAGCTCCACTTCCAACTCTAACAGCCGTAAATGGGACCAACCTAAGCTCACCCTGGGGGACCTCCAAGAGAAGGGTGCTTGTTTATGATACCCCTAGATCATTCCCCCATGAGGATTCCTGCAGCCCTACATACAGGTTAATTCCAGGAGTGGCAGTTGAGTATATTTCCAGGCCTCAGAGATTGCCTGGCTTGCTTGCATCTTCTGAATTGTTTGCACTAAAGGTGACCACTCTCCTTTGTGTCTTTGTGCATGTTATAGCACAGGTGTTCATCTATAATGGAAAAGAGGGCCCACCTAAATCTAGATTCTGGATTCCCCAAGCTGTCCCCATTCTCATTTCCTGTTGGTGGGCCCAGGCATCGTGGGCTTTGCTGCAGCTGTGACTTCAGCCCTAGTTATGGGGATTAAAGACTTTGAGGAACTCATTGCTCAAGTAGACATAGACTTGGGCCATTTAGAAAATCCTGCTTCCTGTGTGGGTGCCCAGTTAGACTCCTTAGCCGAGGTTGTTCTTCAGAATCCCAGAGGGTAGGACCACCCCTTTACNAGACAATGAGGTCTCTATACAACACTGGGAGAAGCTTGTTATTACTATGCCAACCAGTCAGGGATGATTAGAGAAAGTTTAGCCATTTAACCACGGTCAGAAATAACCTTCAGGAGAGAGAAAAGAGACACCAAGAATCTAAGAACTGGTCTTTGTCCTCCTGGTCCCCTGGTTAACTGCTCTACTTAAAGCCATAGCTGAACCATTAATCCTTTTGCTCCTAGCTTTCACTANAGGACCCTGCTTGCTCACCTGCCTACTTAGTTATGTAAAACAGAGACTAAATTCTGTTAAACTGCTAGTGCTAACTCCTTAGCCATCAGATGAGTTCATTATTTGACTCATGCCCATAGAACCAGTGGGGAATGTAACATGCCCCCCAGATCTTAGTAGACCTCCAGACCTTAACACAACTGACACCGCAATGGAATACCATTCAGGCCTTAGAACCCAGCATGTAGGCAGCAATACCTGCCAAAATGAGAACAAAGACTTAATTCATCAAAGTCCATAGTTCTGAGAAAGGTTCTAAATGTATTAACCTTGGTTTTTGGCTTCTTTCTGCTCTGTAAATGGACATTTCCTATACTGACTGCCCAGTCCCAAATAACCGACTCAGAGGCTGAATATGAATTATAAATGCTAGTTATTTATAGTAACAAGCTGGTTACTAGCTAACTCTTACATTTAAATTAACTCATTACTATTAATCTATGTATTACCATGTGGCTCGTGGCTTTACCTGTCTTCTAGCATGTCTTGCTTCCTGGGTGACTCACTGGCAGCACCCCTAACTCCGCCCTCCTCCCCATCATTCTCAGTTTGGCTTTCCTGCCTAACTTCCTGCCCAGCTACTGACCAGTGAGCTTTTTATTAACCAATGAGAGTAATGCATATTCATAGTGTAGAAAAGGATTGTTCCACAGCACTGCTCCTGGCTAACTGTTCTTGCTAATTGAGGTGTGTCAACCCAAAATGTGGTTTCTGTGCTTAAAAGTTCACCCTGGGAAAGGCTCAGGACGGTGTTCTGAACACCCAGTGTAGTTGCTGGTCCGCTAATAAAGGCTTAGTATTGGCTTGAACCCATGTCTGAGTGGTCTTCTTGTGTGGATACCTCACAGCAAGTAGGGTTTGGCAGCTAAGGAAGATCATCTTGAGGTCCTCCAGGATGCTATCCTGACACTGCAGAGATGCCCTGAGTGTTAGTAAGCTTTCCATAGCTCTGGCTTCTCTTTGCTTCATCTCTCTCCTCCTTGCCTCCCTCTCATCCTTGCTCTGGTAGGTAGTAACATCGGTCAGCTTATAGTGTACATCTATCACATGACAGTTCCTGCTTCTCCAAGATCCCTATCCCTGTATTGTCCCTAGGTCTTATTATCATTCCCAATATCTAGAAGGACAGACTGAGGCTTTGCAATGCTGTGCAAAACAGCATGCTTCCAAATAAGGTCATCGCCTAAGGTCCTGGGAGGATGTGGTTTCTGCTGGGTACACCACTCAACCCACTTACAACACCCAAACATTTAACCACTGGGACATACTCAGTCTTATGCAAAAGCCATCCGATGCAGTGCTGAGTTCTGAGTGTGTGTTCCCTGGGGAGGAATTCCATGCCAGATGGCCTGTACGTGTCTCCAAGCCTAAGTTGCATCCTAAGATGTATTTCCCTCAACAGGCTTGTGGACAAGCCCAGCCCATTTGGCTTTTACTGGGGTGTCACTGGTCCATCGATCAGGCACACCCGTATCCAGAAAGCTGTTTTCCTGCATTTTTTATGGCTGCTGGAGACTCCATTAAAGGTGCATTCAGTCAGTGCCTGACAGTGACAGAGCCCAGTCGCTCACCAGCCCTGTCTGGAAATTTATAGAGATCGTAAAAGCCTTACGGGGAATCCTCTAGTCTCAGCATTGGGCTTGCGAAGTGACTCCTTTTGAAGGCAGTGTGCCACTGGGGACCATTTAGTCAGCTGGATCTTCCCACCCTGGCCTCATGCCACAAAACCCAGGCTGGGGAATGATTGAGCCCAGAGCTCATCCGTGTGTCCCCTTCTTACCTTTCCAGGGGCTGGGAGCTTGCCAGTGGACCTTAGCCTAAATCTAAAGTTCTGCTCTGTTGAAATAACTGGAGTTGTGGGGTTGGCCATGTGCCTTCCCCAGCTCCCCACCCCCACACTGCATTTGAAGTGGCATGTGGCTGACCTCTGGGCTGGCCAGTTTGAGGCCATGCCAGAGAAAACCACCCCAATGGCTCTGAGGTCCTCCTGCTGATTCGTGTCCCATACTTCTGCCTCTCTCTGTCCCTTTCTGACCTCCTCCCTCTAAATGTGGTTTCAGCACTCACAGCTGGGCAATCAGACTCCTTCCACGTCACCAGCTGGCACTATTAAATGGCTCATGTTCTGCAGGGATTGCACGATTTGGGGCCTGTGGTCCTCAGCCCTGTCACCTGCTTCCTTCCTCTTCCTTTGCACTTGCCTGTATCCCAAGGGGTTGGTCCTACAGGCTNCATTGCACAGGCATTCTTGTTAGCTGCTGTCCAGTTGCATTGGGCCTGTTGAACAGCACTGGGGCACTGGGGGACAAGGGAAGGAGAGGCCAGACAAAGGGTTCCTCTGTCCCCTTCCTGTCTCAAGCTNCTCTCTGGCTCCAGCTTCTGTTAGGTATCCCCAGCCTTGGTATTTACCCACTTGGCTGTTCTTTGTCTCTGTAGTAAGGGCAGCTGCACCCTTCCAACTGTCAAGCATCTCTAGACTGCTTACTGTCCCCAGGCCATCATTTCAACACTGTCCCCAACCCCTGTCATCAGCTCCCCGCATTACNGGGCTTCCAGTGTAGACAGCCAGGATGCTTTGTTTTCATGAGTGATACAGGAGAAAAGCCACCTGGAANTGCGTGCAACAGGACACCACTCAGCAGAGAATGAGGGAAACGGACAGGAATGTAGCACTGAGGGAAGAGGAAAAGAAGGAGTCCTTAGCATGCCTGGACTCCTGGATACACCTATGCCTGAAGCCCTTGGGTGTTCTCCTCATAGTAGCAAACTTTTCTGCTTTATTTCTTTTTCTTACTTTATTAGTATTTTTTTTTCTTGAACCGATTGAATCCTGTTCAACTCAGAGTCCTTTCAGCAATGCTGAATGCAGTGAGAAGCCAGTGAANTACTTTTTGTTTGCTTTTGTTTTCAGCGGGATTGGAAGGTTCTCCATCACCGGCAATGAATTTCCTTAGGGAAGAAGTGATCTTGGAGAAAATTCATCAATAAATCTTAGTTAGGCCAATTTGAGGTGTTATAACTCTAGTGTTCTGGGAAGAGCCTAAGGAAAAACTAGATCTTGGTTATACATTGATTTTGATTCTAAGAACGTGTATACAATTCTGATTAATATGAAGTCTCTGTGTTCATGTGGGTATATGCATATGTTAAAATTGATCAAATCACCTGCTACATGTGCAGCTTAGAGCATGTCAATCATATTTTATGGAATGCTGAAAGGCAGAACATAAAAACCAAACGGGAATGATATGTAGCCATAAAGAGGAAAGAACTGTTGTCACCCTGATGCCGTTTGGCCCTGAGGATGAATCTCAGACTTTCTGTACTGAGAAGGAGGCCGGCCAGACACAGGCGGACTTGTGTTATCATTCCACGTGTGAGCAATTCTAGAAAACAGTGAAGAGTTCTTTGCGAGGCTCTTCGATAGGAAATCCCATTGCAACCCCAAAACCCATTAGAGACTCTGCCTCAGGACTGAGAGGTGGCTCGATGGTTAAGTGCTTGCTGCTCTTGTAGAGGACCAGAGTTTGGTTCTTGGCACCCACAACAGGCAGCTTACAGCCCCTTCTAAGTTCTACTCCAAGAGATTAACCCCATCTTCTGACCTCCATAGGCACCAGTACATCCACACTCCTTGTGGGTGGGTGGTGAGGCACCGGAGAGGCAGCTGGCATATCAGTATGATCTACAAATCTGCTGCCCCACTGCCAAGAGACCTAGAAATTCTTGAGGACTGAATTAAATGTCTTCATGCTCACAGAGTGGCTTTGAAGTGCTCTGACCTCACTCGAGAGCTCTGACCTCTGGCCTGATGATTACGAAAGTGTTTTGACATGAGTCTCTGAGGACGGGTGACCCAAAGTATTGGTGACATTGTGACTGGTGACAGTGAGACATCCATTGGGACTTAAGGCTTACTCTGGTACTGAGGCAGGGCAAGGAAGAGANCAGAGCATGGGCTCAAGGAGGGCAAGATGACCCTTAGACTATGGCCAGGAGTGATAACAGAGGGCCCATTTGCACTTCCTTTTTGTTCCATCTTTTTCCCTTTGTCCCTTCTTTCTTGTTGACAGAACCTGGCCATCCACTCCCATATGCCACACAACCCCAGATTCTGCAGCTTCAAAACACAGCCACGTGCTCTGTCCTTTAGGGTCTTTGGGGACCAGGAACCTGACCATGGCTTGGCTGGGCCCTCCGCTCCAAGTCTCACACAGTTTAGTTATGGTGTCTATCTGAACTCTTTGGTTTCTGTGGGGTGCCCTGAACCTAAGTCCCTGTTCAGGGAACCATCTGTGGGAGGCCGGCTCCCACTTTTTCCCAGGGTACTATTGAAGAGAGAGGGATAAGAAATATTTAGAAGACAGATAGAAACACAGGATAGCTTCAGGAGGACCTGGATCAATATCCACTGGCCCTTTCTGTCTCTTCAAAATGGCTTTTGATAGGATTGCTAAGGAGCGGGGCAAAAGACCTCCCCCTGGCACAGCCAAGTGCAGATCCTTCCGAACAGCTAAGTAACCACACATGTGGTCAAGCCATCCCCTAATGTAGCTCTGTTGGGTAAAGCAAGCTCAGATCTCACTAGGAAACCTCTGTGGGCCCCCACAGGTTTCATCTACTAGTGTGACTGGAGTAGGATCACCTTCAATTACTCAGTAGCATTGGTGTGGTCACCTTTGGGCATCTGGACTGGGCATCTGGGCTCTTCTGGCTATTGCCAGAGGTTGCCCCCACGTCCTTGCTACATGGTGGTATCCAATGGGGAAAGCAGGCAAGTACTGTGAGAAAGAGAGGGTGAGGAGGAAAGGAAAAGAGAGGAGGGGGAAGGAAGGAGTAAGAAAGGAACAGGGAAGGAGTGAACCAGGCAGAAGTCACAGATGTGTGTACCCAATCTCAGAAATGATATCCAGTTACACTTGCTGTGTTTTGTCTGTCAGAAGCAAACTGCAGTCTGGGAAGGTGGTTCAGTTGGTAAGAAGTGCAGACTGCTCTTTCAGAGCACCTGGGTTTTGTTCTCAGCACACATGTCAGGTTGCTCACGACTGCTTGTAACTCTAGCGCCAGGGAGACCCGACACCTCTGGTCTCCTTAAATGACTGGACTTGTGAACACATACCCTACACAAATAGACATATAATTAAAAATAAATCTTAAAGAGAGTACAAGCTCAGTCAGTAGAGCATGAGACTCTTAATTTCAGTGTCGTGGGTTTGTGCCCCATGTTGGGTGCAAGATAAAGTGAGAAATCCTCGGAGACTGCTTAAAGGGCAAAAGGATCTATCTATCTATCTATCTATCTATCTATCTATCTATCTATCTATCTATTTTTGGTTTTTCAAGACAGGGTTTCTCTGTGTAGCTTTGGTGCCTTTCCTGGAACTCACTTGGTAGCCCAGGCTGGCCTCGAACTCACAGAGATCCGCCTGCCTCTGCCTCCCGAGTGCTGGGATTAAAGGTGTGCGCCACCACCGCCAGGCTGCAAAGGGATTTATTAAGAAAGGAAAACTCACAAAACAGAACATAGGAATTGTTGCAGCATCCTGGAAAAGGTGAGGCATGGTCCCACACTGTTCTTCCCTGTCTGAGACTGTCCCAGCATCCAAGTNCCAAGAGAGAGCCAAGAGAGATTGTGTTTATGTGCATCTCAGGTCTTAAGGGTAGCTGGGAGGCCACGCCCAAGGGGCATGTACTTCAAGGTCATAGACAAGTAGAGCAGTTACCTGCTACATCTCTAGGATTGTGCTTCAGGGTCATGGAACAGATATCCACTACAGTGGTATGAGCTTGTAATTCCAGCACTGGGGAAATAGAAACAGGTAAATTCTTGGGGCAGCAAGCCTAACCTACTTGGCGAGTGCCAGGCCAGTGAGAAACCCTGTCTTCAGAAAAAGTTGGATGGTGCACACCTGCAAGTATCTTCTGGACTCCACACTCATGTGCACACACGTGCACTAACATTCATAGATGTGTACCCCCCCCACACATATAAAGAAGCAAACTCCCAAGTCTGCATTGNAATGATGGAGACTGCATAAGGACATAAAAACCAGGAGGCAGGAGCAGCAGGGACCACTGTGGATGACTGTCACCCATGACAATGATCATTTATTGCCCCTGCACTGTGCCAGGTTCTAGATCAGCTGTCAAAACTCCCTATTCCAAAGAGAACAGGAGCAGGGGCTGGCCATAGAGGTGTTCCAGTCTAAATGGAGAACACATAAAATTGGAAGCACAGCCATGGGCACAGCTTTTACTGCAGCAGAGTACAGTGGAGAACTCTGCTTTGGGAGCCAAGTCAGTTCCCTTGTCACACTGGGGTATTGGCCAGGTGCCATAGTTGGAAAATTTTTGTTTCTACCCAAACTCATGTTAAACTTGGTCCCCCCGTGCTGTGCTGTTGGGGGCTGGTGGGATATTTAAGAGGCAATTGGAGCACAGGACCACTTCCAACAGTTATAGATTGAATGCCTTTTTTTGAAGGATGGGACATAAGTTCTCATGGGAGTGAATTCATCACGTAACTGGCCTTCTACATAGGCTCTGGGGCTTGAACTCAGGTCCTCAGGCTTGCAGGCCAAGTGCCTCTATTCTCCTAGCCATCTTTCTGGCTCTACATGCACATTTCATATGCTGGCAGAAACGAGGTACCACGCTTTGAGAGCNTAAAGACATCCAGAGAAGATTCAGGCACTTCGTATGCCTGAGCCCATTATGACTTGCACAGAATATCCATTACTCTTCAGCGTAGCTTTGTAAAATAGGTAGCGACGTCAAGCCACTTTGCAGATGAGGAAACTGAGGCTCAGGCAGGTAGGTGATCTGTCCAGGCTTCCAAAGTCATTGGAAGAAAAGCCAGGAACCTGACACAGGCAGTAGGACTGGAGTTCCTCAACACAGGGGCCAGAATTCTTCTGGACTTGGGTTTAGTCAATGCTGTTTCTCATGAGCATGTAGCATAGCTCCTGGGAGACAACAGGCCTGCCAGAATCAAATAGGGAGGGGATGGAGGCACTGTGTCATGGTTCAGGAACACAAAGANTGCATGCTCATGTGAGAGAGAAAGAGACAGAGAGAGACAGAGAGAGAGAGAGGAGAGAGAGAAAGAAAGAACACACGATTATGCACTTTGGTCTTGTCCCAGCTTCAGACTACCTATACGTTTATTGTAGGGTGTGTGGATCTACCCCCAGGATAAAGGTCTCTCATCCTGCAATGGTGAGAAGACAGTATTTGGGCTATGGCTTCTATCTCAGCCCCATGTGTGTGACTAGATGAACTCTCATGGGAATGGTTTGATTTTCATTAGATTAGATTGCTATAGCTTTCTTGGCTTTTTCTTGCCTCTTCTCTCACCACACAAGAATTAAGTCTGTGTCTTCTCATATAAGAAAGGTTGTTTTTCTCTCCTGTGGAAAAGGCTGGGTGAAGTGCTGAGCCCGTGTATGTCTGTTGTGCAGTGCTACCTTGCCTGGAAGGCATATGGCAGCTGCCTGTGTGATTTATTCTGCTTCCTCCCGATGGCTTGGTGGGGAGGCCCAGCTGAGAGCATTGTAAGTAAGGGAAGAGGAGTACTCAGGGAAGGTAGGGAAGGGAGGCCCTATAGCTCACCTGTTTGATTGACAACACAACCTCCCACTCCTTCCAACCAGGGGCTTCCCTTGCTGCAGCTCATGTTACCTTCCCTAAAGCCACCAGAGCGGGCTGGCAAATGCATCTCAGTCAATTAGCTTCTTGTCCTTCAACTGGTATTTGGCANTCAATGGATTCCTTTAAAGAGAAGGAANGTGGCCACATTTAATGATTTGGGAGGTACCACTTGAAGGCGTGAGCCNCAAGGACAATGCAGAGGAGGAGGGTCAGATCTTGAGCTAGGCAGTTGGCTTGTGAGTCCTGCCTTNGGTGTGTGGTACCCTGGGGGCTTAGGGATGTTACAACAGCAGCAGGTNCTTGNTGTCCTATGCCACTCACAACAGGGATNCNTATGNGAAATTCATTGTTAGGCAGTTTATGTGTGTTTATGTGTTCANGTTCATGTGTGTGTGTCTGTGTATACACATGCGTGTAAAGGTCAGAGGTCAATTTAGATGTCTTCCACAATTACTCTCCACCCTCTCCCTCTCTCTGCTCTCTCTCTCTCTTTCTGTTTCTCTCTCTCTCAGTGTGTGTGTATGAGTATCTGTGTATGTACTTTGTGTGTCTGTGAATGTATATTCATGTTTGTGTGCATGTGTGTGTGTGCATGTAGAAGCCAGAGGCCAATGCTACGTGTCCTCTATGACTCTCCATCTTAGTTTTTGAGACACGATCTCTTGCTGNAACCCTCATTGTCCGTGGGATCTGCCATCGAACTGTCTGTTTTTCAATTATACAGTGTGTGACTAGTTTTGTCTTGGCTATGTATTGTTGGTTCTGGAAACAATTAAATAAATTCCCNTCTCTGGCTACCAATGACATAAGCCAGCTCAACAGCAGGGACAGAAGATACTCTCATGATGTAGCATNTTCTTCTGTAAAAGATCCATTTTGGCTGTTCATCTGACCAGCCTTGTTACTCAAATTATAAGGTTGGCCATGGGAGCCACATGATTAATCCCTTCCTATGAAAAGGTTCAGACGATCTAGCTGAAGCATGGAGATGGTTGAAATGGTATCATTTTATCAACCAAATTAGCTGTGCATGAGTTACTTGCAGAAACCAAGAGTGAGAAAAGATTCTTTTATTCATGCCAGAGAGACTGGCGAAAGAAACATTAGAAATGTCTCTAAATGCTGAACAGAGCTCCATTGTGTATGGGGAATAAGCCTTATCCAAAACTCGTAAAAACATTAAAGCTAACCAGCAGAAATACCGAAGTGGTCATTCACTCACAATTACATCTACGCTGTCTTAAACATCCTGGCGCATCCTCTTCAGCTGATCCACAGCCATGCATGGAAGACAGGGATCCCTGCTTGGGAAGATTTAATGTCCTGTGCACTTGTCACTGCCTTGTTGACAGCTGGAGAAGTGGCATGAGTCCTGGTTACCTGGCTTTGGTGACATCCCATTTAGTTAGTGGGTTGACCAAGGATGCCAGGAATGGTGCAAAAGTGACCTCCCCACCTTGTGTGTTTTGTTCATTCTCCCAAGGAAACTGCTTGAGGTAGTGAAGNAACAGATCAGCAAAACAATGTGTAAAGAGTGCAGAAATAACACTGTGCAGAGAGATCTCAAGCCTGGTGGTTTGGCTTGCTGAATCACAGTGTCCATGCTTTGTTGGTGCCCATGCTATGGGTTCTAGGAAGCTCTTGGAAGCTCAGCCATCTTGTCTTGGTTACTCCTCACCTCTCTGGTTGCTTGTTCACCCTCTGGAGTGTGGGAGGCCAGCTGGAAGACTGGCTCCCACATTTTACCCCAGTGTACTCTTGAGGAGAGAGGGATAAGAGATTTAGATAGAAGGATAGAGGGGAGAAAAACAGATAGAAACACAAGATAGCCTTGGGTGGGTGGGGGAAGGCGGGTGCACCTGGATCCTTATCCACAGGCCCCCCCTGGCTCTTCTAAAGGGCTATTTATAGCAATGCCAAGGGGTGGAGCAAAAGACCTCCCCCTAGCACAGCCAAGTGCAGACCCTTCCAAACACCAAGTAACCATGCACATGGTCAAGCAATCCTCTAATGCAGCCCTTCTGGGTAAATCAAGCTCAGATCTCACCAGGAAACCTTTGTGGGCCTCCACATTGGAGTTAGGTCACCCAAGAGGGTTTGCTAAATGCATTTGGGCTTATATGATTGATGTGTGGCTGGTGAGCTATGTGGCAGACAAAGGCTTATGCTATTGTGTATAGGCTCAGTGGAGAAGAGAATGGTGATTGATTAGTAATGCCTGCCATAGGTGTAAGTCTGAGGAGATGTGAGGTATGTGTCATTCATTTGCAGTGTGCTTCAAGTGTGAAAGGAGAGTATGGCATGTCCTACTAGTCAGCTGCTAACATTTTTCTGTTCCGCAGTGCTGGGTATAGATGAGCACAGTGGCCAAGGAGCTCAGAACATCCTCCTCTTTCTTGGCTGCTAAGGTGCCATGGCGTTCTCACAACCAAGTTCCCAGCTTTGGTGCCGTGAAGTCTCAAGCTTGTGTCCCTACCTCGTTTCTGTGGCAAGTATCTTCGGCATACTAACACCAGTAGGAAGTGGTATAGCAAGACCAATCTTGATGATTTAGGGAGATCCTGAAGGAGGAGGGAAGCAGAGCTATGGGAATAACAGGTCTCTGTGAGTTTACCACCATCAACCCC
>LZPO01066260.1:961300-973775 GCA_001675575.1 Neotoma lepida
AGCCTGCTTTTGGTTACAGTTTTTATCACAGCAGTAGAAACCAAACCAAGACAATTGCCATTTGTCCCACCCTGAGTGAACTCGTCCTTAAATGGTGAGCTATCCCAGCATCTCCCTGAAGAGCTCAGCATACCTTATCTTGTTCTTATGTTTTTGCTTAGTTATCCTAGATGTCTGCCCCATTTCAAAGAGCTCTCCTTGTGATTGTTATAACACAGTTTGTGCTCAAAAAGTAACTTTTGGTGCCAACGATTTGGCTCAGGGCTTAAGAGCACTGGCTGCTCTTGCAAGAGGATCTGGGTTCAGTTCCAAGCACCCACCTGACAGCTCACGACAGTCTAACTGAAGTTCCAAAGGACCTGATGTCTTCTGCTGGTCTCCACAGGCACTGCATGTATGTGGTGCACAGACACATAAGCACAAAAACTCATATACATACACAATATTTAAACTAGTTTTGAAAAGGTAACTATTTTCTCAACTTCATTTATACTTAGTGTGTGACAGGAACATAATCCTGAGTATTTATTAAGTCTACTTAGTCTGTTTTCTCTGTGTCTCGTGTAACAGAATACCCAAGACTGGCTAACTGGTAAGTAAAAGACATTTACTTCTGGATGGTCTGCAGGCTGGCAGTTCAAGGTCAAGATGCAGAGAGGATCTATGTCTGATGATGGCCTCTCTGCTTCTTAGTGCCTTGGACACTGCTTCCTGTGGAGGGCACATGCTCTATATTCTCTCCTGCTAGGAAGGTTAAAAGGTGAAGTTTCTTTTATGAAGGGTTAACACCAACTATGTAGANGAAGCTGGCTTTGAACTCACAGAAATCCACCTGCTTTTGCCTCCNGAGTGCTGGGATTAAAACTGTGTGCCACTACACCCAGCTTCAAGAGTCTTAGTGATGGGGAGTTCTTGTGGTAGGGGTCACAGAGCATTTGGGGTGTTTCCAAAGGGNAGCACAGTTGAGAAAGCACACATACTATTTCGCCAGCAGTTTGAACTACAGTGTGGGAGCCTAGCCAGTCAGCCCTCCTTCATCCCAGTCCTGCAGATCCCACTGGACACGGGCCAAACCTGGGAGGCTCACAGTCTCTTGAGTGCCTTGAAGAGTCAGATGCAAACTTAAAACCCTTATTTAAAAGTCCTCGTTGCTCCTGCTTGACAACAAGAAGAATCCTGGGGAGTGTGAGGGACATTTCTGGCATACACNACACACAATGAGAGTTTGTCTCTGAAATCCTCAGGGAGACTGTTNTCGCAATGATTTGTGTGCCTCACTGGGTGTGCCCAGAGGCACTCTGTGTTCCTGAGATATCCAGGACAGGGAGGGGATAGCAAGCTTTGAGTTCCTGGGAGGAATGCTGGNGGGAGACAGGATGCATGGAGACAGGGTCCTCGGTGCCTACTGAGACTAGCCTGTGCAAGTTAGGCAGCTCAGCAGGCTTTTTCACCTGGTTCCAGGCTAGCTGGCAGCAGTTTACAGAGAGGGAGGGTGTGGGTGTGTCTGTGGGGAATTGCTGGAGCCTCCCTGAGGTTCCAGAACTGTGGCTCACAACCTTATCTCTANCTTCTATACTGCAGTGGTTCATCAGAGATTAGGGAAGGGAACACCCAGGCTTTGCTGAAGTGTGGCTCCCTCTCCTCTCCCTTTCTTTGTATTTTTATGTTTCTCCTCCTCCCTTTCTTATCCTCACTATCCTCCTTTTATCAAGGTAATTTCTTGCTATTTATTTTGGCTGGCCTCAGACTACCCTTGTAGTCCAAGCTGGTCTTGAACTCACTCTGTAGTCCAGGCTGGTCTTGAACTCTCAATCTTCCTTCATCAGCCTGCCACATGCTGGGGTTACTAGTTTGTGCTCCCACATTTAACTTCATCCTGTCTTCATGGGGGAGCAGAGGGGAACTTTCTCTTTCTGAAGCCNAGCTTGGAAGATGGCAAGATCATCTCAGGGTATCTTAATGCAGTTTCTCTAGCAGCTTGGGGACACAGGCTGTTGCTGATGCTCCCTGAATACCCCACAGGTGGCTGAACAGAGCTTGTCCCAATGCACTCTGACTGGAGGGGTTTCTCCCAGAGAGAAAGGGGCATTCAGGGAGAACCAGGAAGGGAGACAAGGGAGGGAAGGCTGTCTCTAATAGTATGNGATTGAGCAGGTGTCTCTGGGAGCAACTGAGGCTTCATCCCATTGGGGTTCCTGAGAGTTAGTAGACACCATGCCCACTGGAATGTCACCCATGGGCTAGGAAGTTATGTATCATAGATTTGGGACTCGGCTTGTGGTTCATTTGCACCTGCTATGTGCAGGGGTCCAACAGTTAGAAGATGCCCACAGACAAAGAGGAAATAGCGACAGATACTGGCACTTGGAGTCCAGGCCTGTGTGTTAAAACAGTAAGGACATGAAGGACTCACATGCCACAGAGCATCTGTGCTGCCTTGAGGACCACCTATCTCTATAAGGAGCAGAGCTCTGTCCCTTGCTCCCCAGCTGGTTGCTGGCCAGGCTCTGGAAAGGTCATTCATAGGAGCACCAGAAAGACATGCACTGGCAGGGTGGTTGGAGCATCTCAGAAGCTGGAGGTGAACTTGAACTTGTGTTTGCTTCTGTCAAGAGATGCCCTGGGTCAGTGGGGTTTGGAAGTCTGGGGGTAAGTAGTCATTNGGCATAGAACAGGGCCATTCCAAGATAAGCCTCACTTTCCTCTGCAGTTGGAGGGTTCAGACAAGTGCCTACAGCCTCAAGTGGAGAAGCTGGGGCTGGCCTGCGTCAGCACAGAGAACTCAGCATGGAAAAGTGCTGTCAGCCAATGGGAGACAAGACTTCCCTCCGGGAGAAACCCCTCCAGTCAGAGTGCATTGGGACAAGCTCTGTTCAGCCACCTGTGGGGTATTGACTGTGACAACAGGGGCTGTCAGTATCCATGGAGCCCCAGGGAACCAGTGACACTAGACCACTTCACTAGCACTGACACTGTGATCAGTTAGNTAAAGAAGCCACTGCTCCTAGCTCNGANAAGCCCATCTGAGGAGTCAGACAGCAGGGCTTCTAAAAGAGGCCACTCTGATCCTAACTCCAAGGAGTTCAACCCCACAGCACTGGCCTGCCTCTCAGAACTCAGCTTCAAGCTGAGCCCCAGACTAGCATTATTCAGAATGGCAGCAAGTCAGACTGGAAAAGCCAACTGTGGTAAAAGAAAAACATTTGGGTAGATTGTGATGAGTGAAGGAGAGAACAAATTATAACCACACACAGCACATGTAACTATCACCGGAAATTCCTAGTCTGTCAATCTGTGTCCCTAAGAGATGAGCGAATATTTGTTCCCACTCATACCGCACCGTCAGAGCAGTGGTGGCTGTGTGAGGGGTGACAGTTATAGGGGCGTTTCTAAGCTGTAACCCGTGTGCTCTTCTGTCTGGGTTTATAATCACTTTGTGCAAATTCATTAGACCATCCACCTGCAAAGTGCGTTTTTCTATAGTCTCTAATCCTTAAGTCATTTACCAAAATGGAAGAGATTGAAACAAGAACAGCACATCTTAGTTCTTGGGTGAGTTCATTTGGTGAGTGACACTGGCAGAAAGGTTTGGAATTAGGCCAGGATGCCACCAGGGGAGCCATCAACTAAAGGCAAGTGGGAACTCAGCCAAGCAGCGTTGGGATGGAAATCCAGACCAGAGATCCAGACACAACAAATGACCCATCACTTCAGCAGCAACTGCAAGAATCCACACCGTGGCTGGCCAGATAGCTCAGTAAAGGGCCTGCCATACAAGCATGAGGACCTGAGTTCAGCCCCCAAAACACACCTAAAAAGTTGGCTGCGCTCGTAACCCTAGACTTGAGGTGGAGACATGCAGACCCCTGAGACTTGTTCGCCAGCCATCTGGCCTACTTGGTGAGTTGGAGGCCAGGGAGAGACTGTGCCTCAGAAACAAGATGGATGGCAACTGAGATATGAGGTTCTCCTCTGGCCTCTGCATGTACCTGCACATATTTACCTGTACAGACAGACAGGTACACTTGCATACATTCACATGCATACACACGTAAACACAGACACAGACACACAGATGCACACAGACAGGCAGACACACACACACACACACACATGCACACACGCACACACGCACACATGCACACATGCATACACACACACAGAAAATAACCTAACCCCAAGAAAGACAACAGACAGGGAGAAGGCAATCTGGAGATCAGTCTCCAGCCCTAGCCCCTAAACTATGATTTCTGNAAAAACCTGGTGTGACTGTTGGGTGACAGTTTCTNAGAGATAGTTCTTTGAGAAAGGATTCNAGATGCAGGGATGTTTCTCCAGTAAATCTCTTGTCTCCAGCTTCTGGGGAGCCCCGGCAGGTGCTGGTAACCATACAGCCAAGCATACCCAAGGGACTATTCATTGGTTTCTTCAGCTCCTGTAGAGGACCGTGACTCACCATGTTAAACCTGAGATTAGGTCAGATAAAGAACACATTGGGACAGCTGCTCTGGGTGTGTTATTATGGAACAGNCCACACCCCATGTGCAGGAGGCTCCTGGCAAGCCTGACAGAGATGTGACATGGAGTTTTGATACATGGGGTCTGAGGCTTGAGGTTTCATCCAAGTATGCTAGGGCATGGGCAGGGTAACAGGTAGCATCAGCAAGAACGATGTTAAAGGACTGCAGCTGAGATTTCCAGGGCTGCATCTGTCAGCTGCCACATCTGGTTTGCATATGATACTAGTGAGGTGAGTGGTACCCACCCCACCCCATGGGGAAGATGCTGAGCTCCTGAGCTTTTAGGAGCATCCATNGTGGTTAAGAAGTTAANTGATGCCTTCGTTTGCCTGAGTNTAAACACNTTAATTTTTATTTTTATTTGATTTTGAGACAGAGTCTCACTGTGTAGCCCTGGCTAGCTTGTAACTATCTATGTAGATCAGGCTGGCCTTGAATTTATAGAAATCTGCTTGTCTCTGTTTCTTGAGTGCTGGAATTAAAGGCATGCACCATGACACCTGGCCTCATGGTTAATTTTTATTTTTTTTAATGGAGGNACAATTTACCTGCAGAAAGGTATAAACATGTTAAATATAAGACATTGTTACATACAGGTACAACCCTATAGTCCATGTCCAGATAAAATGTGAAACATGCCTACCATTCTAGAAGGTCTCTCATGTCCCCTTCCAGTCACTTTCACCCCCAGACAAAGTCTTAATAGTGTTATAGGTTGATTTTGCCTNTTTGATTTCATATCTGGCTTCTTTTATTCAATATAGAACTCATGTATTTTTCACTACTGAGTAATGTTCCATTGCAAAAATATATTGCACCTGGTTGGTTTGTCCTGTTGATAGAGACTTGGGCTTTCTGTTTTTCAGGCCAAGAGCTTTTAATGGTGAATCTTTCACTGCAGGTTGACAAAGGAGGTTTCTCTCAGTTGAGCAAAGATGAAGTGGAGGACATTTGAAGTAGTGGGGTAGGGGTACTTATCTGAAAAAAAAAAAAAAAGAATGGAGCTCAGAGGCCACAACTGTGAGCAGTTACACTAAGAAGGCCCAGAAGCTGCAGGACCCTCTTACGTTGGGTTCTGCGTGACTCCTCTCTCATCCTTCATTCAGGATTTTGCCCTCTTGACACATCTTAATTCAAGTGGTGCCTCCCGACAGATGGAAAGACAGCTCAAGTGTAGACAGCAAGACCCAGACAAAAGGAAGCTGTTCTATGATCTGGTCTAGTCAACAAAACCTGTGAGAAGCAAAAGGGAAGAGAGTCAGTGAATGAGGCCCCTGAAGAAGGAGAGGCTCCTGCAAATCTCCGTGAGAACAGAGCTCACACCATGTAAGCAGAGGAGACACGTGCACACTGGTGCACCGGCAGAACCATGAAGCATTCCATCACTTGTTAAGCATGACATTTTGTCAGAGATTAAGTGGTACCCCTCTGCCTTTACATCCTTCATCTCACATAGGGCAGGAGACAGTTCTTTCTACTTCCTCCTTGGTTTGTGGCTGAGGTTCCTAGAGCACAGACAGATGGACCGGACAAAGATGTGCAGATGATGTAACATAGGACCTGTCTCTTATACACATCTAGATGTGTATAAGAGACAGGTCCAATAGTTATGGAATAGGTCAGGTCCAATGGTTATGGAATAGGTCAGGTCCAATAGTTATGAAGTAGGTCAGGTCCAATAGTTATGGAGTAGGTCAGGTCCAATAGTTATGGAATAGGTCAGGTCCAATGGTTATGGAATAGGTCAGGTCCAATAGTTATGAAGTAGGTCAGGTCCAATAGTTATGGAGTAGGTCAGGTCCAATAGTTATGGAGTAGGTCAGTCCAATAGTTATGGAATAGGTCAGGTCCAATAGTTATGAAGTAGGCCAGGTCCAATAGTTATGAAGTAGGTCAGGTCCAATAGCTATGAACTTGGGGGACTAGAGGGGCCTTCTTGTTCAGGCACTTCTTTAAGACAACAATGTTCCTTCCCTCTGGGTACAGGGAAGAGACTTCCCACAGGAAGGGCTTGTGACCTGTTTCAGGGAGAGCCATCACATGCTTCTATGACCTGCTTCAGAGAAGCTGGAGAAGGGCAGAGGGGCCTCTCTGTTTCTACAGTTTCCTCACATATTCAGGGGCCCTATTGTGTCCTGAACCCTACCCCCTGCCTAATGCCACCCACACTTATCTCCCCCAACACTTGAATCTTGTGCACATGTGTATGTGTGTACATGTGTGAGCATGTTTATGGAGACCAGGGGACAACTTTGGNTGTCACCTTCAGGAGTGCTGTCTACCCTCTTTGAGACAGGATCTCTCATTGGCCTGGAGTTCCCTGATTAGGTCAGACTGGCTGTTCAGTGAATCTCAGAGATCCACCCATCTCAGCCTTCCCAGAACTAGGATCACCTTGTATATTTTTTACATGGGTTTTAGGAATTGCATTCAGGTTCTCATGCTTGCAAGGCAAGGACTTGACTTACTGACTCGCCTCTGACTTCTTCAATAGAAGCTTTGTGAATTGGAGGCATTTGCCTTATTCCCAGCAGGTCATTCCTGCCCCTTACTCTACACCTGGCCTGGGGAAGGCACTTGGTAAATATCGGCTGAACAAATTCATGAAGCGCTTGAGTAAGGTCTCCCNGTAAGCATGATGTCAAAGACCCGAGACAAGGCCAGAAATGCTCTGGGGATGTGGTTGCTGAAATTGGATGGCCTCGCAGTACAAAAGGCTACACACAAGGCAGATTTGTTAGAACCATTTATGAAATCTTGCCTGTGCTTGACCAGAGGGAGATGAAAGCCACCCTCTGGGGAGGATTCCTGCCTGATCTTGCAACACTGGCAAGCAGGCAGTGGGCTTGTTTGGCACTCAGCCACTAGAAGCCACAGGGAGTTTATGCCAGGGCTCTAGGGGCATGGCCTGTAGCATTGGAAGGCACACTCTGGTGTTATTTAACAAAGTCATCATGGGCACATCCCTAACCTTTTTGAATGTCCTGTAAAAGGTCACCAATCATACATACACCTACCTACGTGGATTTTGGAAAAAGCTAACAAGGGCACTAGGCCTGAGAGTTGCCTTTCATAAACTCCTGCCTGCCCCATCCCTACCCAGCTCATTCTGAAAAGTGCCTTCTGAGACTAGTCTCTGCCAATCTGCACTCAGCTGGCATCCTTGACACACAGAGGGAAGGGTCCAGAGTTCTGCTAAACAACCTGAGCGCCCCCTTTGCGGAAATGTATACAGGCATGTCCAACCTTTCGATATTGCAAAATGATATTGCAGATGTCATGCTCAAGAGTTGATTTCATTGAGGAACAAAACTAATCTTTTAATGTGTTAGCTGTCAACCTGACATAAACCTCAAGTCACCTAGAAGGAGGGAACCTCAATTGAGAAGTTGCCTCCCTCAGATTGGCCAGTGGGTATGTCTGTGAGGCATATTGATCCAGGAGGGCCCAGGCCACTGTGGGTGTCACCATCCTGAGGCAGATGGGTCTGAGGTGTATATCAAAGGTAAATGAGCAGGCTAGAAAGCAGCATTTTTATGTTGGTTTCTCCTTCAAGCTCCTGCCTTTGAATTTCTACCATGGCATCTCTTGTGATGGACTGCAGCCTGTAACCCAGATGAACACTCTTCTCTCAGTGTTAGTTTTAGTCAGCGTCAGTCACAGCAACAGAAAAACAAACTAAAATGATTGAGCTGCATCTGTAACTATCCTGGGGCATGCGTGACCTTCTGCTACAGGTCAGACATGCCTGGTAGGAGCAGAGCTATTTGGGATTTCCTTTTGAATATTTATATTTTTGTGAGAGGGAAATCCAAGTCTATTTGTGAAATTCATTTGTGATTCACCTTCACTCTATGCACAGAGCCAGCACNTAATTCTGGTAATTCTATGACATTCTGTGCGCCTGCACCTTCACTGGGGCCTGTCTCGAGGTCTGATGAGGAATTTTTCACACGTGTTCATGCCAGTATTTGGAATGTTTTGGTCTTGGAGTATTACTTTTGGTTTTGGGATAAAGGGTGCTCAGCTTGTATCCAAAAATTGTCTTAGAGGGCGGGGCATATGGCTCAGCTGGAAGAGTGTTTGACTGACATGAAAATGTGAAAACACGGGTTCAATCCCCAGGACCTCATAAACTGGGTACAGTGGCAAACACCTGTAATCTCAGTACTGGGAAATAGAGGCCGAANAAGATGTTCAGGGTCATCTTAACGATTTGGTGAGCTGGAGGCCAGACTGAGTTGCAGAAGACCCTGTCTGGACAAGCACGCAATCACAACAGCAACAACAAAAATCCACCTTAGGAAGTTCTCTGAGATGACTGTCACAAGAAACAACTATGCCTCCACACATGCAGACAGACAGTGTTTACCCGATGCCTACTGTGCCTCGTTGACTGACCCTAGATGAAGCAGGGCATGAAGATCCAACCCTGTATAAGGAAAGCTGTTTTGAAAGGAGGAGGAGGTTGGGGCAAACTGGGATTGGCTGTCCTTGATGTTTGTGGCATGGCTGGAATTGGGACAAAGGCCATCTGGCCCAGAACCTGGTTCTGGACCACCCTGCCAGGTGGCCTCCAGGGAAGAGCCTCAGGTAGTGCCACTCAGTCTGGATAGAACCAGCTTGCTGTATCAGAATGGAGAGGAATGGTAAGGGCAGAGATGACAGAGCTGAAGGTAAAGTGTAGTGTGGGGTCCAGTGACACCAGATGTCACTGGTCCCCAGGACTGGGACCAGCCAGACTTGGCTACAAATTGGCTCCATGCTCATCCCTGAGTCCAGCTTCTCACACATTAAAGAGGCTGGTGGCTTTGATGTTTTTGACTTGTCTGTGTCTTTGCTTTGCTGTCTTAGTTATGATATGAATTAAGACTCTGGGTTAGTAAAAGGGTAGAGTTATCCCTGACCTGAAGATCCCCGGGGACCTATTGTGTCCTGGGAGCCTGCCCCCGAGTATCCACACATCTCCCAATCCCTCAAAATACAATGCAGGACTCTGGGCTTCCTCCCAGATGCTAACCGTTTCTCTTCTATTTCACCCCATAAGATATTTAAGCTTTTTTTTTTTGAATGTTCTATGATTTTTTAAAGACTGCAGCACTCACAGTTTCTACTTTGACTGTTAGGTCTGAGAAAACTGAAGTGAAAACAAGTAACTCTCCATGGCTCTGAGCGCAGCTTAGGATCCTTCTAGACCAATTGTTCTCAATGCCCACCCCCAAGACCTTTGCAGGGGGTGTCCAATGACCCTTTCACAGGGCCCTCATATCAGATATCTTGCGTATCAGATATTTACATTACAATTCTGAACAGTAGCAAAATTACAGTTATGAAGTAGCAGCGAAAATAACTTTATNGTTGAGGGTCACCACAGCATGAGGAACTGTATTAGAGGGTTGCAGCATTAGGAAGGTTGAGAGCCACTGCTCTAGACTTTTCCAGGCTTGGGTGAGTCATCACTCACAAGAAAGATCCTCTTTCCCAAGATCCCTGGCTTCTTTGTCCATGGCCCTGCCAGGCCCTATATCTTCTAGGGCAGAGACCTGGGGACTTTAGTTCATTCAGTTGGCAGAGCTGTGTGGGGTGGGATCTCCTCCCTCCAGTGTAGGCTGATTTAAGGCATTCACCTGTCTTTGTTGAGAGCTTCTCTGGCTTCCCAACTTGCTCAGACTTGATACAGGCTAGAGACATTGCAGGGTGCTGGTCTCCTCTCAAGTTCCCCGTTGCCAGCCATTTACCATGGCTGATGGGCTTGGTGGAATTCCAGTAACCAAGTGGGTTGAGAAGACAGAAAAAGTAAAGGGTAGATCATAGATCACAGTAAAGGGAGACAAGCAGAGAAGTAAGCTAATGGGACCTTCTCTCAGAGTGCTTACAGCCAGACTTCTACAATCAGGGCAGTCACAAAGGGCGGGGCTGGGCATGGTGTGCAGGCATCAGAAGGGTAGCCAGCCTGGCCTGGGGAGTAGTCCAGGCTTCTTCGAGGAAGTAAGAGGGAAATAAACCTGCAGGATGAGGATAATAGAGGACCAGGGAGGGAAAGAGATTGCTAGGCAGCAGGGGAACAGCATGAGCAAAGGTCCCAAGGCAAGACGTTCCCTGATGTCCTCAGGATGGTTGAATAGGAAATTAGTAGTGGTAGCCTCAAGATGAAGCTAGTGAGATAGCACGACTCATTTGTTTATTTGATTTGTGTGGGTGGCAGGGAGGGAGGGTTGGGGAGAGGGAGAGAGAGTAGGCCAGAGGTCATCCTTGGTGTTTTTCCTCCAGAGCTGTGGATCTTATTTTTGACAGTTTCACTGGCTTGGAACCCTCCAAGAAGACTGAGGTAGCTGGCAAATGAGCCCCAGGAATCCTCTTAGCTCCACATCCTTGATGCTGAGATTACAAGTAAGCACTGTAACACCCAGAATTTTCACATAAGTTCTTGGAATTGAACTCCTTCATGCTTACAAGGCAAGCACTTTAGGACTGAGCCATCTTCCCAACCCCCCAAATTATGTAGTGTCTTTTCTCCCCTTTCGTGGTAGTGATGGTTTTTTTTGCAGTGCTGGGAATTAAACTCAGGGCTTCGTGATTGCTAGACAAGTGCTCTATCCCCAGCTCATTACATCACTCTTCAGCAAATACCTACTCTCTTTTCCCCTTTACAGAACAGGCTTTATCTGACTCTACACATTTGAGGTTTGTACTTGTGAATAATGCCAGGATCTGAGCAACTATGCCCTGAGCAGAGCCCTTGTATGTGCTGGAGCAGCTGAACTTGGCTTCTGGAGTTTCTATCATTTACCATCAATTGAACAAGTCCTGGTTAACAGGTGTCAGGAGTAGGCATGCGCTCAGTCCTCAGCCTTATTCAATTCTACAGTCAGTGCCAGGAGTCAGCATTTATTTCACCCTCTCAAGCTCGTTCCACAGCACTTTTCTGCTCATAGCTGACTATGAAAATGTAAGCGGGCCAAGCTGAGGGGGATGGCACATACCCCTGGCCCCAGCACTTGGGAGTCTGAGGCAGGAAGATCATGAGTTTGAGGCCAGTCTGGGCTATATTGCCAGACCCTGTCTCAAGATAGTGTTACCAAGAATACAAGTGATCAGGGATGGATTGTGAACAGGTCGTGAATGGAAGACACAAGCAGATTCTCTGAGAAGAGGTGGCCACCTGCTCAGGTTGGCTGGTGTGGGTCCCTTCTAGGCAAGCAGTCAGTGAATCTGCAGAGATGATAGCTCAGGGTTAATGGGTGGTCTGTTGTCATTTGGGCAGGAGACAGGTTGCCGACACATGCTTCTGATGCTCTTGGTCCTAAGCTGTCCTTCTTTGTTGTTCTCCAGAGGGCCCTAGTCAGGATGGGATGCTAAGTCAGGCCAGAACCTCCTTTTGCAGGGACTCTGGGAACCAAAACTTTAGGATGGCAGGAGGGGAAGTAAATATGTTGACATTTGACACAGGAAGCAGAAAGCAGGCAAACGTAGTCAGATGGCACAGGGGAGAATGCCCCTGTCTTTCCAGTCACAGCAGGAGTAGAAGCATCTGCCCCCCCAACCCCACCCTGGCCTCTGACCATGGCCTCATGGGCACAAAATCCTCCAGGAGGATGACTTGAGAATGGAACCAAGCATTCTCCCAAGGAATCACCAGGCTGGACAGGACTCCTATGGGGAAGAGAGGCTCGCTTGGCCTGGTCCAGAATATGTAGTGTAAGACCAAGATGACAAAACCAGGCTGGGTCTGGGTGGGTAACGGGCTCGTGTGGTCACAGCCAGGACTCCTGTGAGAATAGCTGGGGAAGGCTAGTTGGAAAACGTCATTTCTGTTGTCATTTAGAGAAATGATTTTGTAGTCGACCGGCAGTCATTGACACACTAGAAACCTCTTCCTCGGCAGCCCTAAGCCATGGCTGACGCATGAAGCTGAGGGATCCTGGGAAGTCATACTTGACTTTTCACATTTAGGA
>LZPO01066260.1:1001214-1016903 GCA_001675575.1 Neotoma lepida
TATATTTACAGCATACGATTGGCCTCTACAGTCCTGAGTAAGATCTTCCTTTCCATAGGCAGCTGGTCCCTGAATGCTTAGCCTTGATACCATCTGCCACCAAGGCTATCCAATGGAACTGTATAAGAAGCCAGTCAGGCCATCTACAAATGGCACATTCAAAGAGGAGAAGGGACTATGCAAACTTAAAAATTCTTACTCAGTAGATCTGAAATATTTCAGCATGGAGTGGGTACTTAAAAATAATTCTATATTTTAAGTTTTACTATGTATTCCAGACTGGCCTTAATCTCCAGGCACTCCTCTTGCCTCAGTTTCCCCAGTGCTGGAATTACAGGCATGAGCCACCATGCCTAGCACAGAATTTATGAAGGAGATAGTTTGAGCTTCTTCTGACTTCCTATCAAGTCTTGGAAATTGACATATGATTTGTACTTACTACATACTTACTTCAGAGAAGCTCTTGTCAAGGTCTCAGCAGCCGCAGGGGATAAGGCTATTATCCTAAGCAGTGCAGTGCCAGGCTGTTCCCTAGTGGGATGCTCTAGCTAGGAAGCTTGTTCACAAGGAAAATATGAGGCAGAGAGAGGAGGATGAAGGGACTGCCTGGCTGGGAGGCCCTGAGAGGATGAGCCGCCTGATGCCACAGAGGAGAGTGACAGTTTTCATAAGCAAGGTGTAGGGCATCTTGACTGAGCAGAGGCACTGGGGACATCTCTGTGGGTGCCACCGAGGGGACTCCACATGAGCAGNGCACTGACTGTGGGGCTTCCGGCTGGAGTGTGTGCTCAGATAGAGGACTGGATGGTGAGCTGTTGCTGGTGAGCAAACCNAGCTCCATGGCAGGGTTGGGAAGCCTTGTCTGATGGGGAAGCCCAGCCTGGTGCCAGCTGAGAGCATGGCTCCTCAGATGGGATGGGCAGAGCTGGCACCTGGGATCTTGTTCAAAGGCAGATTCTGCTCCTGTCAATCTGAGTCGCTCCCAAGAGTCTACATTTCTCTAAACTTCCAGGTGTGATGATGCTGTAACAGATCACCATCACCTTGGAGTAGTAAGGGTGAGGACGTAGGTTCATGTCTTTCCTGGTTGACAGGTAACACAGGGCAGGAAGATGCTGAAGCTGAGCTGAGCTTAGCTATGGAGAACTTGTGGCTTGAGTTTCTTCTCAACTATGACAGTAGTGATTGCAGTTTGCTATTAGTGAGTATCTATAATGTGTTCTGCGTTTTGCCTGCTCACTCCCAGAGGCTAGAAAAGTATGGCTACTGGGCCAGATCAGCCCAACTTCTTGTATTTGTAAATAAAATTTTATTAGAACCCAGCCACCCTGGTTCACTTATCTTATCAGGGCTGCCTTATAGTACAAGGCCAGAGTTGAATAGTCACAAAAGAGTCTGTTCAAAAAGCCCCAAATACTAACCATNTGGCCTCTTGAAGGCATATTCTACCTGCTTTTCTCCATATACTAGGCTCCAAACAATGGCCCTCAGAGAGGTGCCTGGTCAGAATGAGGTCAAAACATTGCTAGTGGNAAAGAGCAGAGAACATGGGCCCTTGGGCAGTTACTCTGCTGGCTCAGGCTGGGTCTTTTCTCCTGTGGCAGTTGCTTCTGAGCCCTGGCCATCTTACTTTGCCTATCTCTAAATTCTGGAAAGGTGGCTGCTTCACCCCTCAACACCATTGACTTTCCCAGAGACCTTTTGCCCTATAATGGTGTGTGTCAGCATTTGTGGTGTCCTCATAAAACAGATGGCACAACTTAAGTTGCTGGTTTCAGAGAGGTCTCAGTCTGCCAGTGGAGAGGGCGTGGTGGTGGGAGCATGTGGTGGCTGCTTGTTCGCATAGTGTGATCCAGGNGGCCAGAGAACAGGTAGGTGTCACCTTCAAGATCTACCCTACTGATACATTTTCTTCAGCTAGCCCCATGTCTCAGAGGTTCTGGAACCTGCAAAAACAGCACCACCCACTGGGGACCAGATGATTAAACTCATGAGCCTGTGCAGCCATTTCCCATTCAAGCTATGATGTGTGGGTGTCAGTTATTAGTTAGTCAATTCCCCAGCTTTCCTTGTCCCTCAGTGGGAAATGTCAGGGCCATGTTCTACATGGTTCTCAGTGGCCTCAAGCCCCAGGAGCCTATGAGGTGGCCTGTTCCCATTTCCCTCCTCTGCTCCCCACCCTCACATTACCTTCCCCATTCCCTCTGGTGCTTTGGGGAATCTTCTTCCAAATAAATACACTGCCTGTGCTCTAATCCCACAGCCAGCTCTGCTGTCAGAGAGACACAATTGGGACACACACAACCACCACATACAACTGCCCATGGATTCACCTTCTCTAAGTGACGACTCCGGGTCCCAGGGACGCTAGTCACTCATCTCAGTGATGGGGCTCACAGCAGACACAACTGACTTTTCGTAGGTGACTCAGCCTATTCTTTGAATAATGGTATCGTTATCACCATCATCATCATCATCACCGAATGCTTAGTTGAACATGTGAGGACACTGGCTGAGAGGAGTTAGGTCACTTGCCCAATTTTACATGTGTTAGAACTAGACTTTAACCCACGGAAGCCTGGAGTTAGAGATGGAGAGCTAGACCAGCAAGGCTTGTGTACCTATAGAGTTGTCTTCTATGGGGTGACCCTTGGTGGTTGTCTCTGAGTCCTACCCACTAGGTAGGATAGTGACATCTTCAGTGATGGCTCTCACTGTTGCCATGGTTACCCCTGGGTATGGACTGGATGATAGAGGACCACAATAGTGACTGCTGCCATGGTCACTGCCTTTGACCTTTCTTGCTTCCTTCTAGTCCCAATGCCTAGAGGAAGGGCTGGGCTTAGTTGTCATGGGAACAAATGGGAGATGCTCTCCCTGGAAGTGCTTGGACTCAGCTGCAGTGCCCAGGAATTGTCAGTGCTCTGCTCTCTGCCCTCCCCTTCCACGTGCCCACTCACAACAAGAACAGCTGGCCAGGTGTGCCTGTCACCCTCACTCTTGCTGCCCTTTTATGATTATTCACACACGCCCCCAACCTGCTCCCTCTTTGCCAACACTAAAGCCAATGCCCTGTCTTAGAATGGACACACCCCTTCTCTGGGGACTCACTTTGCTTGTGGAGGCCTGGCTGTCCCCCACCCCCAGGCACTCAGTTTAGTCGAGCACATCTCTATTCTCTTCCAAAGTAAGGACATTGACTGGGGAGAGGGTCAAGTGTGAGGATGATGGCAGCTGCTTCACCCATTTGGCTGACAGACCCACACTGTGTTTAGCTCTATTGCTATGGGACCCCGAGCAAGGTATTTCCTGGGCCTCCTCTGTGAAGCACGGCTCTTCTTTCTGTCCACCTCACAGGCATGTGCTGCGCCNTGTCTCTAAAGAGCACAGATTCGCTTCTGCCCTCATCCCGGAATCCCNCTGATTCCCAGAGGTCCCTCCCTTCTCAGGACATTGACCTTCTTTTTTNTTCTTGACCAAGCATAGTGACACAGGGCTCTCNGTCCTTCCCCTGAGAACAAACAGCTCACCTTCCAGCTGGATGCAAGGAAGAGAGATAAGCCACCTCCGTTTCCTCTCTTGACTCGGGCTGTCGCCAGCTTCTGATAAGATTGTACAAGCCTGGTGGGCCTGATCTTTGCAGAGANAGATTAAAAGCTTGGTGCTGACAGCTATCAGGAAATCCTGGGCTTCTCCCTCAGGGCTCGTGCCCAGTGCCAGCTGAGGCATGGGCAGAGCGGTAGAGGTTGAAGATGAGGAGAAGGGGGAAACCTGCAAACAGCATTGTCCTTTCTGGGGACAGTATTGTCCCTTCACTCCCTCCTCCCCATCATCCCTCAGGACATTGTCTACCCTCCCAGAATCATCCTTTGAGTGTTTTAAAGTCTCCAAGAACTTGGTGGAAAATGCAATTATGTACACTTTATGAGAGGGATGGGGCAGGCAGTATGCCCCTCTAATTCTTACAGACCAGGTTCTTTTAAAAAAATATTTATGTGTATGTCCTTGTCTGAGTGTGTACTTGTCTGGATGCGCACCATGTTTGTGCAGTGACTTCAGAGGCCAGAAGAAACCACTGGGTCCCCTGAATCCCCTAAAACTGGAGTTACAAGTGGCTGTGAGCAGACTGATGTGGGTGCTGGGAATAGAACCCAGGTCCTCTGCAAGAGCAACAAGTGGTCNTAATAGCTGAGCCATTGCTTCAGTCCCCAGGCAAAGTTCTTTATTCCTCTGCTTAATGTGCTGGGGCAGTCTGTACCAACTTCTAGCCAATGTTAAATTTTCACAAGTTTTGTGGTCTTACGGTTAAACACAAATATTAAATATTTGAACTGTGGAAGCTTATCATTGAGTAAATTCAATGAATGNTAAAGTNTTGTTAAATACATTCCACAGGAAGCCCTTCTTTTAGGCTAAGCCCAAGCAGTAGCTTCCCAGCNCAGGCTGTNAATCCAAATGGAGTCACTTCTGCAAAAGCCCCTGACTGAAGGCTCCCTGATTTNATTGGGAAAGGCAGCCAAGAAGACTAACTCTGCAAGTCAGGGGAGGGTGAGGACATGTCTGAGAGGGGAGAGTTTGAAAGAGCCACCTTTGGAAGCTATGGGAGCATCCATAACTGTCACCTTGGTGCACATTAGTTTTGGGAGCGGGGTCACCAAATACTGTTCTTCCTTTACTATCTTCAGACCGCTTCTTTCTTTGTGGGGTGAAATTTGCCTGAGACTTAGAGCCCCAAACTCGGTTATCTANGTTAGTTAGATGAAGGGGAGAGAGTGATTCTGACCTGGTGCAAGGCGATTGAGAGAGGTTGGGGTCGAGACAGAGATGAGAACTCCACGCCCATTTAAGGGGGCAGCTGCCAGCAGCACTGAGGAATCAGACCCAGGGACCAGGATTCATACCCGAGAAGCCAGAGACATACACTTTATCTGAAATGTCTTAGTTTCCTAATTTTGGCAAATAGATAATACTTTTTGTATATGTATATGTGTGTGTGGTATGTGAATATACACATGTTCATATGAGTATGTGGATGTGTGAGGGCATGTGGACACCAGAGGGTGATGTTAGGTGCATTCCTCTATTGCACCCCACCTTATATCTTGAGACAAGGTCTCTCACTGAAACTAGACTTACCCATTGGCCAGACCAGCTAACCAGTGAGTTCCACGGATCTTGTCTCCTCCTCCCCAGCACTGGGATTACAGACATACCCCAGCACTATTGGCTTTTTAGGAATATTGGGGATCCGAACTCACGCCTTCATGCTAGCACAACAAGCACTTTACCAACTGAGCTGTCTCCCCAGCCCTTAGTCAACAAGTTCTTAACAACCACATGGGTCGAGCTATGCAGGCTTAGCGGGGAGTGTCAGAGGGCTGGGCCTGTGACAGGNACTTAACAGTGAAAGTCACGGAAGACCTAGAAGCCAAGGAAAGAGGAAACTGCATCTGAACTAGTTGACTGGGAACTGGGTAGCAGGGAGAGCAGCACTAGGTTTCCAAAGGGCCAACGGTCACTCTGCAGTTCTCTAATGCTGAGCAGCAAGCATCCTCCCGAACCTGATACCTTAACAAAACACTCATCATNTGACTCATGATTGTAGACTGGGCAGTTCTCAGGAAGGAGAGCAGTTGCCTGGTAACATGTGAGTGCTAGAGTGAATCTGAGGCCAGCAGCCTGGTACAGTTCAGGGTCCCCTCACTNCTGTCGGCTNGGTCCTCTGNTGGCNCTATTACTTGGTGGATNTGCTTGTCTTCTCATGCTTGGCTTCTTCATGGNATCNTGTTGGTCNCACAGCCAGGGTCCCAAGAAACAACCAGGTCAAATTTGGATCTTACTTTCTAACCCAGCTGGGAACTGACCCAACACAACATCTGGCACCTTCTGCTGCTAGAAATGAATCTCTAAGGCTGNCTGACACTAAAGGGCCAGGAGACTCAGGGTCAATGGGCAGGATTTTACCACTGCTGGTAGAGTTATTTTAACAGTAAAAAGCATTCATGTTTATATGCAGTGTATGGTCACACTGAGATGTCTCCAAATGGCTCCAGTTGAGTCCTCTAAAAGAGTAGAAGCGCTCAGTGGTAGTGCTGTCCCTTGTGACTCCATTTGAGGACACTGGTAGATGTTATACATTGTTCTCCAGGGCCCTCATGGGATGCATGCTCCGCAGTCATCTTAGTCACAGAGTCCGGGCACTTACAGGCCTGGTGCTGACCTGGGAAGTAGCCTCTAAGAATGTATTTCNTCCCCTTTCTCTCACCAAGTCCCTGCTTAGCCTCCCCCTGTCTCTGTCCCCCTCATTCCCACAGAGTGGTAATTTGACAAGTTTTTAGTGTAGGGAAAACTTCAGTGCAGATACTGGTGCAGACTCACCTCTCAGAGTATGGCATGTGCATCGTCAGTGTGGTCCAGAGCTTGTTAGAAAGGCTGGCTTCCACAGGGGTGCTGCCTTCTGCCTGTAATCCCAGTACTCTTGAGCAGGTTGCTGAGGCAAGAGGATCATGAGTTGAAGGCCAGTCTTAGCTACAGGGCTGCATAGTGAGTCCTTGCTTTAGAAGGAAGAAAAGGAAGAAGGGAGGAAGGATGGATGGAAGGAAGGAAAGAAAGAAGGACNGAAGAAAGGAAGGAAAAGAAACAACTCTTTCAGGTCCTGCTTCAGACCCTTTTTTAAAGAAGATTCAGAACCATTGTTTAACAAGCCCTGCAGCATGTTGGGGCCTTCCAAGTGCAGGAAAGATAGAGAGGGGCTGGGGAGATGGCTCAGCAGTTAAGAGAACATTCTACTCCTGAAGTTCAGTTCCTGGCATTCATGTCAGGTGACTCCTGCCTGTAACTCCAGCTCCAGGGGATCTGATGTCCTCTCCTGGCTCCCATAGACACCTGCACTAGTGTGTACATCCTTACCTTAAAGACACATGTGCATACACATAATTAAAATGTAAAAATAAATCTTTAAAAACAAAGTGGGAGAGGGTCAGTTTTGGGGTCCTGATTGCTCTACCCTTGATCCCCCTGTATCTCTGAAGACACGGAGGCATGCCATAGTAGATTCTGCTCAGGCCCTGGGTCCAGGTCCACAGAGCTGGCATCCTTGTGCCTCTAAGATCCATTCTGCTTCCACAAGGCCCTTGGGAAGAGTCTGAGCTGTCTGTGTTTGTGTCCACCAGTCTTTGGTTAATGCCAAAGGGCTTTTCTGCTGGAAATCTTTGAACCACATGCATCAGGAGGCCANCTGCCCACAGTGTTTGTAGAGAAGTTGAAGGAGCTTTGGACAGGCTTCAGCTCTTCCCAGGGCTGGGTAGCGTACACCGTGCCATTTTACTCTCTCCTGCTTTCTCGCTGCACTGTGGGTGTAGAAGCCAGGGGTATGTGTGCAGGGCTGGGTATAACCTCAGATACCTACAATTCTACATACTGGGGCAAGTGAAACACTCTCACCCAATCCGATTAAATTCCTCAGGTCTTTTGTGACATTTTTCATTTTGAACAAATTTCAGCTTAGTGACAAGTGACAGGAATCTAACAGTGGACTCAATTCATTACCAGGGCTATTATTGAGTGTGTATTGACCCCCATGAGAGAAGTCAGATTCCTTCTGAGATGGCCTGCTTCAAAAAAAAAAAAAAAAAAAGCCAGATTTCCCAGCATCTGTGAGCCCCTGGGTTCTAGATACATAATAGTGACAGACAGTAGGCACTTTGGAAATGCCTGCTGGGAATCTGCTGCATCTGGCCATGACTTTAATGCCATCCTAATCTGGTTGGCCACGAAGGTGTAAAAGGCATGGGCCTGAGTCCTGGGCTACCTGGTTGAGTGTCCACAGGACACAGTTAAAAGATCCAGGTTCTTGTGTCCAATGCAATGAGTTGGACCAAGGACATGTGAACAGAAATNGAGAGTTTATTAAAAAAGGGAAACACTCCCAAGACTGATAGTGAACTAGTAAACTGAGGAAACAGTCTCCAAACCACTGGGCCTGGAGGTGCATGGCCCTCTGTAGAACTCTGGCAGAGCACATGCATCTCCTTTGCATATGCCATCCTGGCAGCCTGACCAATACCCACAGAGACTTTTCTGTTTGGTCCGGGTTCTCCTGTCCTAGCACTGAGAGTTCCAGGTGTCAGGACCCCTGTCCTGCTCACCAAGGTCCTCATCTGCTTTACCAAGGTCTATCTCCTGACTTTCAAGGTGGGCTCAAGTTGGCCTCTCACTCTTGTTGTCTTGCTGTGGGTCTGAATTCCTGCCAGGCTGTCTCCATGGAAAACCAAATGATTGAGCACGGTGGCTCCTGGGAGTCACCTTTCATGTCCAACACAGGTGACAAGAAAGCTTTGGTGTTTGACTTCCTTTAACTGGGGCTCTTTGAATTACACTGATGATAAGGATAAATGAAGTCTGGTTGTGAGGGACTAGGAGTTAGACAGAGCTCCTGATAGACAGTCAGATAGGGAGAGGGACCATGATGAGATAATAAAGATGGTGAACTTCCAAGATGGCTGACTTCTTCCTCCCCCTCCTGACCTGAGACAAAAGCCTGGAGCTTTAAAACAAAGGCCTGGGGCTTGTTCTTATCCTCTTTCTTCAGGGCTGTGGTCTAGGGAAGAAGGCTTGGGGCTGGGGGAGCTGTTTAGGCGGGGAGAGCCACAAACCATCTCTAATCTGTGTAACAGCAGGGTGAGATTATGGTAATCCTCTTCCTACATCCTTCCCACATTTGCAGCCATCCTGAAGAAAGGGAGTGGGAGGGGGCAGTTCACTAGAAGGCAGGGAGACCAGTTGTGTTCAGGATTCCCAAATATGGCCTAAGGTATATAGTTGGGCAAAGGCTCAAGAGGAGGACCTACTTTGAACGGGGACCTTAAGATACTTTCCTGCTTTTTTTCCTCTACAGAGGGACACTGGGACATCAGGTAAGCATGGTAGACAACAGTAATGACCCCAGACATGTCTACACCTTATCCCAGGGCCCTTAAGTCCATCTCTTGACATGGGCAAAAACCTTTGCAGGGGTACTTAATGAGGGCTTTGGAGATGGGGGTTGGTTCTGAATCCTGGGGGGTCCTAGGTCATCACAGAGATCTGTGAGATGCAGAAAGAAGGGTAGGTATTAGAGGAGCAGATATGAGGAGGGAAAGAGAGGCCACAGAGACATGCCTGCTGTCAGGGGCTCTACCTTGCCATCCCCACTTGAGCTGGGGGTCAGTAGAGTTAGTGATGCATGGGCTTCCCACCATGTGTGCTTTGTGAATACAGAGAACATGCTGGAAACGGAGCCTTCAACCCTTCTCTATACTTTTCTAACTCTAGACTTACAGTCTGGAGGGCAAGGGGACAGTTCTGAAATGCACATGGCCTCTTCATGCTTTGGGGCCTTCCTCTTACTTGGGTTGGAAGGGTCACTCATCTTCCCTCTGGAAATGCTGGCGCTCTGAGGCTGGCATGGGACTTTTTCTGTTGTGCTGGAATTTGTGTGGCAGGTTCTGCAGCATATGGCTGTTTTCATTAGATCCTCGTGGGTGCACGGAGGCATGCTTCTTCTTCTGTCTACTCCATGCTGGAGCTGAGCCTCTGATCCCTGCGGGGGTCAATGGGGAGGTCTGGCAGGGGAGGCATGACTGGTCTAGAACAAGTCTGCCCAGCATGTGTCACAGTTCGCTGCCATCTCTGAGAACTGGGTTATTGGCTGACTCCAGGCCAGAATCACAGCACAAGAGCAAAGAGCTGTATCCATGTCCTCGTTTTCACAGCATGAGTGAACTAGATGCTGAGCCAGGAGCCTCTGCATCTTGTGAGTCATGAACCTGCTAGCTGTGAGGATGCTGAGGGCGGGAGCTCCTGATTCTATTACTATTTCACAGCAGGACCATTCACTTGTCACTCTGATTCCTGAAACCATCCGAAACAGGCCAGGAATGAAGAACTCTGGTACCACAGCAGCCTCTGAGAGGACCACAGTCCTCCGCCTCTGCTACTCATGTTCTGCTGTACACATATAGGACCAGCTGACTGCTGCCACCTGAGATACGGCCACAGAAAACACCGCTGTATCTCCCCTACCCAGTGCCATGCCTTTCTTGGCCCTCCTTCTTTTGGGTTGTATCATTTGTCATAGTTTACCTCCATAGTGACATTGATTGGATTTGGAGTCACTAAGGAGACGGAGGCTCTCTCAGTGTGTCTATGAAAGTGTGCTCACTAAGGATTTTAACTGAGGGGGAAGACTTACCTGAGAATGTGGGGGTACCCTCCTCCCTGGGCTGGGGCCTGAGCAGAATGAAAAGGGGAAAAGAAGAAACATAACCAAGAGCCAGCTTAGCCTTTGCCTCCAAATGGCCAGAGTGTAATGTGCTCTCTTCTACTAAGTGCCCCCACCATGATGGACTGGACCCTCTGAAGCACAGGATACACTTTCTCATTTATTTATTTATTTATTTATTTATTTATTTATTTATTTATTTATTTATTTATTTATGCCAGGCATTCTGTCACAGTGATCTAAAGGTGACAACGCCACACACTGAAGCTGCCTCAGGAGAGCTCATGCTAGAAGGCGCTGAGGCCTCCTGCCCACAGCCTCATAAAGAGTGCTGCTGGGAGCCAGATCCTGGCCTCATTCAGACAGAGCACAGCAGCTGGATGACTGGGACCTCACAAGAAGGCCCACATCAAACTACTTGGGAAGCGGCCTCCATATTTCTGACCCACAGAGCCTACGAGCAAATAAATTGCTTATTGTTGCAAGTCCCTACATTTGGGAACTTGGAAGCACTGTTTGTACCTCAGGTGAAGAGTACAGGCAGAGCTGGAAAAGCTAGAGGACTGGAGAGGTGGCCCAGGCAATCATGAAGACTTGAGTTGGATTCCCAGAACCCGTGTCAAAAAGGCAGGCACAATGGTGTGTGTTTGTAATCCCTGTGCTGGGGAAGTGGAGACAGGCAGGTCCCTGGGGCTCCCTGGCCAGCCAGCCTTGTCTACCTGGCAAGCTTCAGGCCATTAAGGGACTCTGTCCTTAAAAACAACAACAACAAAAACCCAAGGTAAATAATACCTAAGGAATGACACCCAGCATTGACCTGTAGTCTCTACACACACAAGTACATAGCATGTCTATGTGTTTACATGTGTACATGTGGAGCCTACAGCTGGAGAGTGTTTCTGATCATTTTGAAACAAAGCAACAAAATAAAAGTTTCAGTGAGGAATATTCATGACTTTTTCCTCTTTAAGAAGTCTTAAAAACAAAACAAAACAAAAACCTACTTGGCTCAGATTATTAATGGATTATTAATGGGGACTACTAGCCATTTGTGCTTGGTGATCAGCCCTTCCCTTCAACATATATGGCCCTAATTCCCATCAGTCTCCACTCTTCCTTTAGAACAGAATCTGGCTGAAAGCCCTGATGATGGCAGAGCCTGAGAAGGATATTCTGGGGGGAGTGTATTATTGGGAGGGAGTTATAATGAAGTCCTTCATAGGCACCATGGATGGGAAGCAGCCAGGCTCCCTCATGGGCATGAACACATGGTGACTGTTGTGAGCATCAGCCCCCCCCGGCTCCTAGGACCTCTGAGAACCTGAGAAACTAGGTGAGCTACATCCGAGTTCAGAATGAGGATGCCTAGCTATTGATCTTCCAAGCCCAGGTTCCCCTGGTTGAGGTAGGGCTCTGGCCACAGAGATGAGTTATTGGTCCATAGGTGAAATTGGAGGCAGGCTTCAGTATCCTCTGCCAAAGACAACTCTTAGCTATTGGTAGGAGAGGGAAGATGGAGAGTAGTAGACCTTGGCTGAGTCTCCAGTCCTTCCTTGGCTCACTTGAACATTCCAGGGTGGGGACCATATGGGAGACGTTCACAGTAAGGTGAGGATCATGTATCAGACCATCCCTAGCTCCAGGAAGTAGCCCCCCTTCCTGTGGGTTCAGTTCATCTAAAGCCCAGCCCCTATACTTTTGCAAATCTCCTGATACATTCTCTAACTCCTTGATACTCTTCTGGTGAGTTTCCTCTTTGCTTCGGTTAGTAAGAGTTAGACAGAGACAGTGGAGCTCACTGAAATTTATAGTAAAGTTTGCTTGGCTTCACCCAGGATCCCGAGGGATGGGGTTAATTGGGCATTCTTAGCAGAGTCGCAAAGGCATCTTCGTGAGCACACAGTCAGCCATGTTTTAAAAGAGAAAATTGAAGCCACAGAGATCTCTGATGGGATGTTAAGGATGACAGCTTGGCTTGTAAAGTGCTTACTGTGCATGCACGAGGACCAGTTCAGTTCCCAGCAATCATTTAAAAGCTGGGTGTAGTGGTATGCACCTGTAATCCCTGAACTAGGAAGGCAAGCTCCAGGGTCCCTGGAACATACTAGCCTTCCAGTCTAGCCAAACTGGTGAGCTCCAGGTTCAGTGAGATAGAGACCTTGTCTCAAAGATAAGGTTGAGAATGATTGAGGAAGAGACCCAACAGCAACCCCTGGCCTACACACACACACACACACACACACACACACACACACAGGAGATCTTTGATGGCACTGATAGAGTCTACAAAACCTTGGTTTGAAGATGAAGCCTCTCTGGCTACTCTGATTGGTGGATACAAATCTCTCTCTGGAGCTCACTTTAGCCCCACTGTTGTGTGGGACAGAGCAGAGGTCCTGTCTGCAAAAGCCACTCTCTATTTCAAAGGTCAGATCTCTGCACATGTGCCTGCCACCCTCCTGCTGAACATCAAAGCCACCAAAGCTGGACTGCAAAGGATTTGATGTTTAAGCCTGACCTGCCTGTCGAGACCTTTCCATTCCTCTGCCTCTCTCTCTGACTCCCTCCTTCCTCCCCACCCACCACCAATTATAGACCTCACAGATGCCAAATGTTTTCAGCCTCTCACAAAAGGGTGAAGCTAGGCTGCTTGGTATGAGTGTCCTGGAGGATTGTCACCTATAGCACTGTTCATTCTCATAGGACATAGGACAGATTCTAAGCACGCTGCTGAGTTTGACACTAGGGACATCTCTGCAAGGATTCCAGTGGTGTGCTGATGTGTGCAGAAACTGTGAGGTCTGATGTCACGTCTGTCATCGCTGCAGCTGAACATGCATAGTGGGGTTTAAGAGGTCTGGGATCCATTCTTGCTGGATTGCCTTCAGCTGTGTGACTGTAACTTCTCCAAGCTTCAGAATTCTCATCTGTACACTGCACCTGTCATGCACACCACTTGGAATTCGTGAGGGGATTTGCTATTAAATGACAATGGCTGCAGAGCATACAGCAGGTGCTTGATGAAGCTCGTGTCACTTGTGTCAGTGAGGTCCCAGTGGGAAGCACATGGCAGATTCTGACTGTGTATTGTTGGGCAAGCTTAATAAAGGGACTGTTAGGAACTGGGAGCTTGCTCAGGCAGCAAAGTGCTTGATATACAAGCAGGGGCCTGAGTGCCATACCCAGAGCCCACATGTGAAAAGGTGGGTGTGGCATGTGCTGGTGATTCCAGTGCTGGAAAGGCAAAGCTGGGTGGATCCCCAGAGCTTGTCGGATGGGCAGCCCAACTTGACTGGCAAGAGATCCTGTCTCAAAAAATAAGGTGAGCAGGGACAGCTGAACTTGTACTCTTGTTTCCACAAATCTATGCATGAACGTACGAATGGGCTTCTACATAGTGTGAGAGGGTGTGGGGATACCAGAAGATACAGTAGTCACAGAATGTTTTAACATCTTGAGTCAGGAGGTGTGAAGCAGAGATCCCTGGGATATGGTGCTGAGAGCTACATGGATGGGGCTACCTAGTAGGCATGGTAAGGAGAGATGCCACCCATAGGTGGTGGCTTTCAGGGAGGAAGCTGGGGACATGCTCCTATGACTGTCCNCCCCTCTCCCTTGGGTGTTCTCTTGTTGCCTGTTTGTGACACCAGTAAAAATCCAGAGCACAGTGGGAACTGGGAGGAGATGTGAGTAGTCAGCATCCTGGAGATACCAGTTAGCTTTCCATCACTGGAGCAAAATACCAGGGATGAACAACTTCTAAGGAGCAAAGCTTAAAGTTGGGTCATGGTTCCAGAGTCTGTGATAGCTGGCCTGTGGGGTTGGCCTGTATCAGGGTGATACATGATGGTGGGGGGTCACGTGGAGGAACAAAGCTGCTCACTCCATGGTGGCCTGGATGGAAGGAGAGAAGAAGAGGGTCCCAGTAGCCCCTGTGGGCACACCTGTGATATAACTGCCTGAAACTGTCACCACCTTATACTGGCACCACAGGCTGGCTACCAAACTTTCAAAACACGAGCCTTCAGGGGGACATTAAGTTCCAAACTATGGCCCTCCTGGATAAAGGCAGTTGGAAAAGCATGGTGTGACTCTTCAGAGGGCGGTAGAAAACCCCATGCTACTATTACAGCTGGAGTTTCTAAAATTCCCAAAAGGAATGTAGAGAAGCCAGGGGCTTCCAGTGAACAGGCCTATCAAGGGGCTAGAGATTTATTTTCTTCTGAGAAGTCTATAGCTTGAAGAGATTCTGAACTAGGAGCTGGAGAGATTGGTCAGTGGTAAAGAGCACTTGTGTCTCTTGTAGTGGGCACAGGTTTGGTTCCAAGTACCCACATCAGGCAGCTTATAACCACCTTCAACTCCAGCTCAAGAAGATCTAATGCCCTCTTCTGGCCTTCACAGGTGCCTGCAGGCATGTGATGCACATATAGACAAGCAGGCATATATGCATGCACATACATAAAAATAAAATTAAATTTTTTCTGTACTGATATTAATTTGAAATTTTTGAAGTTGAGTTGTTCATCTTTTCCCAGCCTCTCCATTTGTTTCAGGAGACTGGGTTTAGTGAATGTGGTGGTCTGAATGAGAATGGCGCCCATAGGCTTATATATTTGAATGCCTGGTCCCCAGTTGGTGGATCTGTTTGGATTGTGCTTTGAGGTGTCAAATGCCCAAGCCATTCCCTCTCTCTACCTCTGGTTGTGTCTCAAGATGTGAACTCTCAGCTACCGTGGTAGCGACATGTCTGTCTGCCTGTTGCCAAGCTGTCTGCCATGATTGTCATGGACTCTAACCCTCTGGAACCATAGTTCCCAGATTAAGCATTCTCTTTTATAAGTTTCCTTGGTCATGATTTCTTATCACAGCAATACAACAGACTAAGACGGCGAGGCAATCTCTCCTCTTTGCTATGTCTTTCCATAAGTTTCTAAACCCTGGTTGGCTTCCCTGGCCATCTTCCCAGTGGCCCTGTGATACATGTTCAATGATAATGGCTTTGCTGGTTAGAGTCTTGTGAAGTGGAGGCTGGGATGCCAGCCTAAGGCAACAGTTAGGATTACAATTCCAGTGTGTCCCCATGTTCCAGATGGGAACCAAGACTCAAGGGGATTCTTAGAATCATGCAGCCATCAGCGTCTAACCAATGGGTAAGAGCACTCAGCTTCATAAGTTTTAGTTTTAGGGAGGAAATTTAGTGCATATTCCATCTGCTGTATTGCTGTGNTCATTTCATTTGCACCATAATAAAGTTCCTCAAAGGGAACAGCTTAGCTCAATATAGTCTCTGGAGGTCAGAAACCTAAAGTCCACTGCCAGTCAAAAGGCTGGGTTCTTTTGGAGGCTCCAGGGGACTATCTGCTTCCTTTTGTATTATTTGTCTTATTGCCATGACAAAAGAAGCTTAAGGAAGGAAGGCTTTGTT
>LZPO01066260.1:1023151-1039356 GCA_001675575.1 Neotoma lepida
TAGCTGAGATGACCTTGAGCTTTGAATCCCCCTGCCTCTCCTCCAGATAAGATGACAGTCATGTACCACTTGGCCCTTTTATGTGGTGCTGGGGATTGAACTCTAGGCTTCATGCATGCCAGACATGTTCTCTATTAACTGAGCCACGTTCTCAGAAATTGTTTTTATAATTCAGAAACTGTTTTTATAATTCTATAGACAGAGAAATAAGATTTTCTATAAATANAGAAAACAAAATATATTTTATATTATTTTATATATCATCTCCCTCCCTGCTGCTCAGAAGTTACTATAGCAAACAGATCAAGGTTTTGAGGTGGGGAACCAGGGCAAGATGGACTTGCTTCCATCAGAATAGAAAATGCTAAGTATGGAGACATTATGTTATAAGGCTTGGGGAAGGGATGACCAGAGGCAGCTCAGGACTGAGGGAGTCTGCATTTATTGAGTACCTATGGTGTCTGGGGCCCCCACAAGGCCTTGTGTGAATTTTCTCACTTAAACTTGGAAGAACTCCAGGTTCTGGGTGCTCTCACCGCTCCCATTTTCTAGTTGGAGGAAGTCAAGCTGGGAAATGGTGGCTAACTTGTGGGATGGTCACAGCAGAGTCAAGGACCTATAAGTCAGACAGCATTGAGGTCTTGATGTGTTTTCCACATGACTCCAGTGACAGCCATGTAGTCTTCATTGCTGAGGTCCCATAGTTCCTGAATAGGCACTCTGTGGGTTTGACTTGATCAACTCAGCTCTGGATTCATTAGAGCCTTATTTATGTAGCAAGCACACGGCTTTTCACGGAGTTAAAGGAACTGTCATTCAAATTTTATACAATATTCCAGAAACTTCCATATTAAAGAAAAATGTTATTTGACTACTGTATTAGGGTTCTCCAGAGACACAGAGAGAACAGGATTTCTATATATCTCTATGTAAAGTATACATAGAGATAAATATTGCTTGTATCTAATAAAGACAGTGTGGGCTGGGGAGATGGCTCAGTGGTAAAATACTTGGCTCATAAGAATGAGTCATGACCTAAGTGAGATCCCTTAGGACCCATGTTAAAGAAGGAAAAGCTGGACATGGTGACATGCATCTGTAACTCCAGGACTAGGCAGGTGGAGACAAGAGCATCTCTGGGGTTTGCTGGACAGCCAGCTTAGCTAAATCAAAGGGCTCCAGGTTCAGTGAGAGACCCTGCCTCAAAACATAAGGTAGACATGATAGAGAAAGACACCTTATGCTGACCTCAGGCCTCCATATACATAAGCATGTATTCAGGTATACACACTCACATGCATGCATCTCCCAATACATTATATTTCATATGTTATCAAGAGGTTTATTGTAAGATGTTGGCTCACACATAAGGAGACTGAGAATCCCACCATCTGTCCTCTAGAAAGGCTGGCGTGGAGTCTCTAAGGCCTGAGAAGTAGAATGCTGATGGTGTGGATCATAGTCTGAATCTAAGGACTGAGAGTCAGGAGTGAGGCGGATGGGAAGGGATGGCAGTTCTAGCTCCGTGGTCACAGAAGGGGTGATATCCATCCATGTTGGTCAGAGTGTCACCTGCTTTACTCTGCTTGTTGAGTGCTAATCTCTTCAAAAAGTTCCACACAGGCACACCCAGAAATGTTTAGTTAGATATCTAGGCATTGTGACCCAGTCAAATTCCATGAAAGTACCAGTCAGTGTTGGGATGAGGGGTCTAATAGGACAGTTCTGTATTGGAAGAGGCCTAGGCCTTTGGAGTGAGAGAGATATGAGTTCAAATCCTAGCCCCATTGTTTACTGGTCATGTGACCTTGAGCCAGAATTTCAGTGCTCAATGTCTTAGTTTCCTGAGATTGCATGTGTGCCTTGATGGATTGCCACACCAGTTAAGGATATAGACGTATGCTCTATTCTCTGATACACTTTTCCTTACTTCCCTTGTCCCTTGAAGGTGATTTAGAGTGAGATTTGGCCAGTTTTTCCTTGAAGAGTCAGATGTGAACACTTCAGACTTTGTCAGCCACACAATCTCTTTGCCTCACTGATGCATAAGACAGAGAGACATAGAAGATGTAGATGCTGTGTACACGAATGGGTTTGGGCCTGGTACAATAAAACTTTATTGACAACACCTGACAGTGGCTCAGATTTGACCCAAGGGCTTCCATGTACTGAGACTTGATCTAGAACACTGCTTAGATTTGAGCACTAAAGTGCCCTCTGTGTTTGAAGCAGCTCAAATGTGTCCTAGGAAGGCGACTTCTGCGCAGTACCTCTCTAGCAGTCCCCCACTTGCCTTCAGTAAACAGTGGCAACTGGATTTCTCAGGCAGTGAAGAGAGACACTGGTGATTTAGATGGAATTTTAATCACTTTCAGTGGATTTGGAGATTCATCTTGTCACACAGACTTTTGTTCCTTTTATTTTTTAGTCTATGTGCTACTGAAGTGAGCACTGAGATTGACTTTTATATGTACACTGGTGCTGGCAAAAATAAATTTACAGGGTCCCCTCATCCTCTCTGTCTCTTAGAATCAGTTTCACTCTGTGGCTGGTTTGCAGAAGGCAGGAGAGCCCTGGACCCAGACCAAGAACATGGGTGTCACAGACCTTCCTGCTCTTGTCTGCCTCAACCTCCTGATTCTAGGTGCACATTCTGCTTTAGATCTTTTAAGTTTTAAGGTCATAGCTTCCACTTCAAAGTGATTTTCCAGTGTCACATGCTCGTTAGTTCAGTTCTTGCTGAGGTAACCGAGTGGAGGCCCCACTGTTGGAGAACTGAAGGAGCCTGATGAAGCCAGGCAGGCACCCTAAGTGTTAACTTGGATCTTGAAGCAAGTGTTTGAGGAAGAGGATGCAGCTGCTTCAGGTAGAACCTTGTGGTTCACTGAGAAGACTCATTCACGGGATATGAAACCAACTAGAGAGAGGAGCGGGTACTCCCTGCCCCTGCTGGCACTTTTGTGGCTGAGGCCTGTGGTCATGCATCTGTTGCCCTGAGCCCCTGACTTCACATGAAGAAGGTGTAGTATAATTTGCTCTTTTACTGGTTTCAGATAGCACACTTCCCACAGAGGCTGCTGTGACTGAATTATGATCACTATAACTCAGATGATGGGCCCCTGGGTCCCAGTGTAGTAGTATTTGGACAAAGCGTCTTTGGGAGGTAATTAGGGTCAAGTGAGGTCATGTGGGTGGAGCTCTCAAGAGAGCTTTGTATGAACCCTTGACAGGGCTTTCTCCCTCTCTCTCCCTCTCCCTCTTTTTGTCCCTCTTTGTCCCTGCCTCTCCTTCTTTCTCCTCTCCTTCCTGATTCTCCCTCCCCATTCCCCCATCTTCTCCTGACAAAACATATGCAGAGATCACATGAGTAGACACAGTGGCTATCTGTGTGCCAGGAAGAGAGCCCTCATCAGAACCAGAACCCTGATGCTGGACTCCCAAGCATTCAGATCTATGAGAAAATAATAGCTGTTGCTTCAGCCTGCCAGTCTGTGAGCATGTGTCCATCTATGGTAGTCCAGCTCAGGAATACGCAAGCTAAAGGGAAGGTTGATCTCATTGTACCTGAAAAGTGAGTCCTGGAGTGTTGGAAAGGTGGGTCGATGTGGACTGCCCCCAGCTCCATGATCCAAACTGGGCTCCTGCCCTGGTGCATCCCTTGGCCAAGTGATGACTTTGAGGACTTCGGTGTCCTAAAGATGCCCACCATGGATTCTCCCGCTTTATAAATTATGCTGGGTAGTTTTTGTCACCTGGGAAAAGGGAACCTTGATTCAGGAATTGCCTCCATCAGATTGGCCTGTAGGCATGTCTGTGGGACATTTTCTTGATTAATGACGTGGGAGGGCCCAGCCCACTGAGGGCAGTGCTACCCTGGGCTTCTGTCTTAGTTTGGTTTCTGTTGCTTTGATAAAGATCATGACCAAAAGCAGCTTGAGGAGGGAAGGGTTTATTTGGCATACAGGTTACAGTCTGTCATCAGAGGAAGCCAAGGCAGGAACCTAGAGGCAGGAGACCATGAAGAGGCCTGTTTTACTGGCTTGCTCCACATGATTTCTTATAGAACTCAGGACCTCCTTGCCTAGGGGTGGCACTGCCTACCGTGGACTATGCCTTTCCACATCAACCATCAATTAAGAAAATGCCCCGGAGGCTTGCCTACGGGCTTATCTGATGGAGGCATTCTCTCAACTGAGGTTCTCTCTTCCCAGATGATTCTAGTTCATGTCATGTTGGGAAAAAATAATTACTAGCCAGGACAGCATCCCTTGGTGATGGACTACAGCTTATAAGCCGGATAAATCTCTCCTCCTCTAAGCCGCTTTGGACCATCACAAAATTATTGTTTATCACAGCAACAGAAACCAAATTAGGATACCAAGACAATTTGTCACTCACATAGCAGTCCTGGCTTGCCCTGCAGGGGAGCCTCCTTGGGACAACCACACCTGCCTGCATCCCTTTCACAGTACCCCCAGGTACTATTGGCCCTGGTTGCAGCCACCTGCAAGTATCAGTGTCTAATGCTTACCCACTTTGCTTAGTTGTAAGACTAATTAACAGTCCATGTGTTGAAGCTTTCTCGGGGCTGAAAGCTGTCGATGGGACTTTTCATTCCTGAGGGTCTGGCCTGGAGATGTCCTTGTGNTGTGTGGTGTCCAGGGCGAGACAAAGGTAACAAGTAACACATTTGAACTCCAGGCCTCGGAAAGGCAGAATGGCCAGTGTCCAGCGGGCTTGAAGTCGGTATGGCACCTTGAGAAATGGTTTAATTGAATTCTTGCCTCCAGACAGAACACATTAAACTTATGGAGAGTGTCAGCATGTCCCCTGCTGACCCTCAGCCATCCATCTTAGTCCCTATTCTCAGAAGTCCCTNCTTTAATTATTCTTGCTGTAATTTATGCCAGCTGCTGCTTGCTTCTCACCACCACGTGATACCTGGAGACAACAGACCCCACAATGGTTTGGGCACTGTGTCCCAGGAGTGGGGCAATCACATGGAAATTCCAATATTACCCCGTTGGTGGAATCATTAAGAAGACACACACACACACGCTTGATAAAATATGGGTGATAAAAATAGTTCTTCATCAGGCTGTTGGAAGGCTAAGTGGAAACTCCCAAGGCTCAGAGTCACAGCAGCGATTCCCTCACTGTGCAGCACCAGCCCCTTGTGTTCCTGAGGTCAGCTGTGCCCTCTTGATAGCAACTGTCACAACTAGACCTGTGGACTGCTGACATCTCCTAGGAGAGTCATTGGATCCTTGCCTGAGTATCTGGTCACTCCTCCCAACCATCTGTATGTAGTTTGGCCCTATTGTGGTTTGGGGTCTTGGCACATGGCTAGAGCACATGGGGGAAGACTGTGGGAAGGGTCTGTGTGCACAGCCAGGGTCAGGTTATCATCCAGGCAGGTACAGACAGACCCTCCTGTGCTTTAGGAGCACACACACTCTCCTGTCAGTGACCTTTGACCTTTGCTCTGTAAGGAAAGCCAAAAGAACGCATTGGTTCCCCAGGATGCCCTGTGGTGGAATTGAACTTTGTTTTGTCACTGGCACATAGAGGAGGGGGCAGATGCTCACATGTTCCCCAGGGAAGGAATTTCAGCAGCACCTTCTCTGGGGAGCTGCTTAGACAATGCACTCCTTGGCTTTAATAAAGTGCAAGAATTTGTCAAGTTTCTCCTCAATTTAGGGAGTTAAATTCTTCAAACTTCTTGTTTAAAATGCAAGTATGAGGGGCTGAAGAGATGGCTCATCAGTTAAGAGCACTGGCTGCTCTTCCAGAGGACCCTAGTTTGATTCCCAGCACCCACATGGCNAGGGCATCTAACACCCTCTTCTGGCCTCTGTGGGCACTGCACACATGTGGTATAAGGACATACATGCAGACAAAACACTATGTATAAAATAAAATAAACCTTTTAAAAACTCAGCTATGAGAGAGATTCTGAGGAAGCTAGGTTGTGTTGTTTGTCTCTGTGTCTTTAGCGTCTAACCCATGGTCACATGGTGGCCCTTAATGATTGAAGGGACAGTGTCTAGTGGTGACAAGAGTCCACATGACAGTAAGAATCTCAGCAGTGAGACCTGAGCAAGTGCTCCAAGTAACACACACACACACACACACACACACACACACACACACCCCACACACACGCAAATATATACTATGTGGTGACATTTTACTGGTGGACCATGAAGATGATGGTGGTCCAGAAAGATTATAAAGAAGGGAAAATTCCCAGTGTCCAAATGACCTACTGTGAAGTCATAGCATAAAGTGTTACATATTAGTGGTAAAGCCGGTGTTCAAAAACACTGCCAATACCATAAATGTACATCACAGGGCCGGGGAAATGGCTCAGTTGGAAAGTGCTGGCCATACAAGCATAGGAGCCTGAGTTAAAGCCCCATAGGTCGTGTGAAAAAGCTGGCATAGTGGTACCTACTTGTAATGGGGATGCTGAGACAGGTGGTCAGCTTAACCCAATCAGTAAGCTTCCAACCAATGAGAGAGACTCTTTCTCAAAACAAAAACAAAACCAAGGTGGATAGCACCTGAGGAACAACACCTGAGGTGAATCTCTGGTCTCTGTGCACATGCATGCATACACACAGAGGTGCGTGTACACATGCACCCAACACAAATACACTCCTTCATGCATGCAAACATACAGCAGTGCAGTTTGGAGCATGGTATCATGATTAACCGTGGCAGTGAGTGGCTATATTACCATACCTTGTCTCTACTGTACTTTCTTCATTTTAGGATACATTTCTTCTTATCTAAAAGAAGGTTTTCTTTAAACTTCCATACCATATTACACCAGACACAGCCTCAGGCATCTTGTGTTGAAAGAATCTCCATTGCCTCAGTTTCCCTGGGCCTGCTTTAAGTTCCTGTTGTTTGGGTCATCCTGATGCAGACAGCCATGCCACGTGGATGCCAGAGCTAAGGTAGGGCAGGCTGTAGCAGCTAGGTCCATGTGAACATACCCTGGGATGCTTCTCAGTGAATTTATGCCCCCAACGCTCTTCTCAGAGTGTCACCTTCGTCCTGGTGTTAAGCAGCACACTACAGTATGTTGGGTTAGTTCATCCTTGCAATGACCTGGAGTGTAGGTAGTTGCATTGTTCCATCTGACAATGAGCAATCTGAGGTTCCAAGAGATTCATTTGCTTAGGTTTACGTGGAGTGTAAATGTGACCTTGGAGAAAAGACAGAACTTCAGTGGGGAAGCTAAGCTCTGCTCCTTCGTTGGCCTGGTCCCTGCTCCCCGGGGCTTGGAGTGGGGCAGGAGAAGCAGGGAGTGGTGGTGGTGGGTGGCTCCTTCCCTCCCAGAGCAGCCCAGCAGGATGTCATCTGCTCTCAATTACCACTCTGCCTGCCTCCGTGGCAGCCCTCCAGCCGACACACGTGCTTCGGCCGTTGGCCAGGAACTAAATTTATTTGCAAGCCCAGAGTTCAAACAGGTACATAAATTACTGGTGCACAGCCTCATTCCTCAGTTGGCCTGACACAGCTGAGTAGCCAGCATGGTATTGCTGGCTGTGCACTCGGAGAATCCTGAGCTGGCTGGTCCTGCTGGGCATGTTCAGCTGTCACTCCATCCTCTGCAGCAGGCGTGGTACCCAGGACAACTGGAGGTTTTCCCCTCGTCTATAGCAGAGTTCTGGACTCCGCCCCACTCCACACCTGGACCCTATTGCTATACGTGCTCTAGCTTTACCACTTACATACCTTAGACTCTTTTACTTTCCATTGTCTTGGAATAAAGCATGACTTCCTTCAAGTGACTTACAAAGTCCTTTTCATTCACTGTCTGCCCCCACTACCCCTGAATCCTTTGCCTTCCTTGTGTTTTCTATCTTCCTTAGCTACTTCCAAATGATACAGGTGACTCGAGCCAGGCATGGTGATGCACACCCACAGTCTTAGCTACTGGAGAAGCTGAAGCAGAAGGGTTGCCAGAGCCCAAGAGCTCAAGGCCAGACTGGGCAGACTACAGAGATCCTGCCTCAAAGATAAGGAAAGAACGAGGGCTGGGAAGATCACTCAGTCAGTCAAGTGCTAGAAAGGTAAGGGCAATGACTTGAGCTCAAGCCCATGTAAAAATAATTAAAATGGTGTGTCCTTGTAGTCCCACCATTGAGGAGGTAAAGACAGATAGGTCCAGGGTACTCACTGGGCAGCCAGCCTGGCATACTTTGTAAGTTCCAGGCCGATGAAAGACCCTGCCTCAAAAAACAAGATGGATGATGCCTGAGGAAAAATACCCAAGGTTATCCTCTGGCTTCCATATATATGTGTGTGTGTGTGTGTGTGTGTGTGTGTGCATGTGTGTGCATGTGTGTGCATGTGTACATACACACATATACACATATATACACACACACATAAGTACACACAAACATACACATACACATACACATATACACCAGTAAGGTTAGGGAAATTGAAAGTAGACAAGTAGGGCTTGAAGTATAGAAGGGGTTTTTCTGCAGCCCTTAGAGGTCAGTCCTCTGGGGGTGAAGAAAGTTGTGGACCCAATTTGATTCTGAAAGGACTGACTAACTCACCATCACTTGGTCATGGTATAGCACTTTCTCTTCAGTTTCTCAGTCATGGAGTTGATGCCTGCTTTTCTGTCTCCTGGAGTCATGAAATGTCTCCATCTTTCTATTTTTTTGTTTGTTTGTTTGTTTGTTTTTTCAGGGAAGGCACACAACAGAACCATTGGGGACTCTATGTACAGATTGCAGAAGACACCCCAAGCCCCTGACATGCCTTATGGAGAACTAGGAAATTCACTGGACCAACAGTGTCTAAATCATGAGAGTCGTTGAGTCTTCTAGAGAACATGGCATTTGCTGAGCCGGATGGAAGGGAGTAGGGTCTGCTTAGGTATTTTAGGGAGTGAGAGAAGGAGGAAGGAAAGGAGTTGATGTTCACCTCAGATCTGCAATGATGCTCTCTGGGGCAGGTGTTTCCCATTCTGTCATTTCCTTTCATCATCCTGATAATTCTTTGAGAGAAGACGATCCCATGTTACAACTGAAAACCCAGATCCACAGAGGATACGCAAGTTGCCTAGAGTCATACAGCTAGTGTGCAAGGGCACTATCATAGCAGACAGCTTTTCTTCTGTAACACCGACCTCCTGATACAAGGCAACAGAACAGTGCAGCCCAAAGAGTATATATGGTTTTCCCTGCCCTACAAAATACTTCTTCCCCAAATGTCTACCCAGTGTTCCTTGTTATCCAAAACCAAGTCAGTCAAAGTTCAAATTTTGACTGACTTCACGAGTTTATGAGATTTGAAAGTTGGCAGACATAGTTAATTTTTTTTATTTTGTGGGGGGTGGCACATAGAGCATTAGTCAGGGTTTTGAATCAGCTCTCTGGACATTTAGGGGAGTGTCACACATCTATCTGGATAAATTACCTTACGTAATTAGTCTTTTTTGCTTTTCTATCATGAAAAATATTTGGGCTATTAAGCTATATCTAACAAGGAAAATTTATCTATTTTTTAAAAAGTGACTTTTTCCTAATCCAATACATCTGGGGGAGTTAATTGGTGTAAATATATGGAACTAGGATCACTTGACTGAGAGGCAGCAGTTACCAGTTCTCATGCACTTCAGCAATCTGTCTCCTTGCAAAGTGTGACAGTTGGCAGCCAGTCTTGGGCAGATGAGGGACTGGGATTGTTTTCTGACGCTCACAATCCACTGTGGCCTTCTCAGGCTCTCATCTAGCTTCCGGGCCCCAGCGTCTTTTATCCATGGCTGTGTGCTCTGTTCACTGGCGTAGCTTGCATGGAGTGGACTCACTTGGGTGTGGACTCCAGAGGGAACCGGATTTGATGCCCTCTCCCTCCACTGTGGGGTGGCTCTTGGCAGCTCCCCTTCATGTAGAGAATCCATCAGCTGCCAGGAGAAGGCAATGGAGCATGTGAGACCCAGGAACTAACTCTATTTCCTAGCAACCAAGGCGAACCCATTTCTCCTCTGTCAGCGGGAACCCGCAGATTTATGTGAGCTACAAAGCCCNTTATCACCGTAATAAACCATATATTTGCAGGCGGTATTTACAGCCAGCTAATCGTGTCTCTCCATCCTGGCAGCCCCCAANCTGGCTGGATTCCCATTTGGAGCCCCCCAAAATACGATTAGGTGGTTACTGAGTTCTAATTTAGTTAACAGCAGTGCTCGACAAAGCTACTAACCGCCTAATTATGAAGGAAGATTACTGATACCATTAATTGAATGGTTGTAAAACTCCGGTGAAGTCAGATGGTCGTGAAGTCCATTTTCAATTTACTAGGCTATTAAAAGTATTTCCGGCCATAAAATAAACAGACACAAAGCATACTAAACAGGCTAATATGGAGACATAAAAAGAGAAGGGAGAAGCCTTGTCGCAGTAATTAGCTCTCATGATTAGCTGCTCCGCAGACCCAATGGCAGAAATTAAAGATGAATTACGACAGCACTCTGGGGAAGAAGGCTTGCAGGGATGGTGTTGCCTACAGGTGGGCTAGGTACTGTCATCACAGCTGCCAGACTCCCCCCCGGCCCCGCCCCTACTTGGGCTGTGCCTCAGGCTTCCTTAGGACCATGATTTCTGTCATTTATGACTGAAAGATGCTTGATTGACCTCTTTCCTTGTCTGGAGCCTCAGTTTCCCCACAGGAATAGATGTGTTTAGAAACTTAGTGTTTCTAAAGACTCCATAATGAGATACCCCCATGTCACATCCTACTTTCCCGGATTCTTCTGGGTTCTACTGTAGAGTACATGTCTACCAGTTCTTGTTTTCCACGTTCTAGATGGTTCTCTGAAGGAACCCAGTCCCCATGGCACTCGCTTGGAATTTATCCTGTCTGTCTCTTTCCTGTTGATGATGCTTCCAGTTCATGGGCTGTTAAGTTGTTGAGGGGGCTCATGGATGTTTGTTTGTTTATTTGAGTAGTTGTTTAAAGGGGTTCAAAGCATGCCACATCACAGGTCACCTAGGAGACAGAGGATTTGGAAAATGGTAAGAGAATCTGCCTGTATGAAAATAATAAGAACATGATTTAGAGTAAAATTTGTTATCGAAAAGGCCTTCACATTGAAATATCCAAAAACTAAACAAGAGAAAGAGAACAGGAGAGAAAGTGAGCACAACTCTCTGCCTGCTTAGGTCTATGTAGGCTTTTGTTTGTCTATGAAATCGCTTCACAGACGAGCCGAGGGACTCCAGGGAAAGAGAGGAGTTGTACCAAATTCTCATTCTCACAGGGCAGTGAAGTCCAAAGAGAGGATAAAGGCACAGTTATCCTGCTTGTCAGACAGAGTGGAAAGCTTGTGAAGGAATGCCAGGCGAATTATTATCTAGAGCAGGATGGTAGACTGGAGGGCTGCTGTTAGAGCTGTGTGGNGTGAGAAGATAACCATCCCTGATGCAGCTCTTCCCTCCCACAGCTCATGTCTTCATAGCCCTGCAACACTAGTGATCCAGGCAATTTCCCAGGACCTCCCATAGGGAAGAGTCTCCATGGCTTGCTACATGTTGGGTAGACAGGCCCCTGGGCCCTTTCTGTAGCTATTTGCCTCAGGTGATGTTAGCGCGAAGAAAGACAATGCCATGTGAAGTGTTTTGCCTCAGCTACTTCATAGACACAAGGAAGATAAAGGGATACAGTGCCATACCCAGTCCATAGAGGCAGACAGAGAGCTGTCTCTCACCCAGTATCCCACAAATAACCTGAGACACAGCCAGAAACAGAAACCCCATCCCTTGCTCATGTTCTGGCAGGCTGAACAAAGAATGCCTCTAAGTGGAGAGAGAGCTAGCCTCCTAATCCCTGGGCTGAAGAGATGGTTAAGTTAGTAAAGTGTGGATCCCCAGGTCCCACTAAGAAAGCTGGGTATGGTGGTGCACAATTATAGTCCAAACACTGGAAAGCAGGTGACAGGCAGAGCCCTGGGGTTCACTGGCCACCTAGTCCAGCCTATAGGAGCTCCAGGCCGATGAAAGATGTTTTCTCAGAAAGCAAGGTGGACAGCATCCGAAGAGTGATATCTGAGGTTGTGCTCTGGCCTCCACACACAAGCATGCACTCAAATGCATTCTCTCTCTCTCTCTCTCTCTCTCTCTCTCTCTCTCTCACACACATATACATATATACATATATACATACATACATGCACACAAATTCATACACAAACATACACACTTATATACACACACACACACACACACACACACACACACACACACACAGTCTCTCCCTCTGTCTGTCTGTCTCTAGGCGCTCTGCCATCTAGGGAGATAATCAAGCATATGTAAATTGTGGTGTAATAAAAGGGGAGTTGAGGTTCCAGTATTTATTCTATTAATTTTCTGCCGAGTTTTGATCATGACCTATGAACTGAAGAGTTTTATGTCAACTTACATGACATAATTCTGTCATTTGTTTGAATAAATATCTAAAACTGACTGTTAGGTGTTGAAGTTGTTGTGTGTGTTGACTTTAACTGTGAGGGGGTGTTATGCAGTTAGAACTAGTTACTTTTGGATTGTATGGAGTTTTGGATAATTTGAAACTAGTAGCTAAATGCAAAACTTACGTTAATTTTTTTCTTAAGCACAGATGCATTCTCTTACGAGATGAATCCTTAGTATGATACTGCTTTGTAAAGTGATTGTCTGGTTCTTTAGAAACCATAAACATCCTGGAAAGGTTTTCATAACATCTTTCATTTGAGGGCTTACATTGTTTTATGGATTTGAATCCCCATAAAACCTTTTGTTTTTATGTTAAGATAAGAAGTAGCCTGGCTAAAGCAGGGATATTGACTGAAATATCTGTTATGATCATTTTTCATAAAGTTACATTCATATGTGCATTTTATGTGTTTGCTCATGTAGCTTTATCTACCTCAGAGATAATCAAAGTGGAAGAGCAGCCTGGGTGGTAATGTATTCAGACTGTGCGAGGCTACTGGGGAAGCAGCTCTAAAACATCAAGAGCTGTTCCCTGACAGTCTGCTAAAACAATCCTGCTTGCTTTATTCTGTTAACAAAATACTGAACATTTATGTGTATTGTTGGTACAGTGTCTGACACAATGGCATATGTTATTTATTTTAACTAGAGGAATACATAATTCTGACGCATATACATGTATGTTTTGCTTCTTGGTGAACATNTGGAATGCTTGGAAGTTTTCTGGCTCATCTTGATAATGACCTCTGACCTCTGGCTTCATCAGGGTGAAATGAATGCTTATGCACCCTCAGCAGGTGGCAGAGACACAGCTCTGACCTCCAAGGAAGTAAGAGACTTCAGTTTATTCTGAACCCAGACATGAATGACCATGACCCAGGAGCACATGTTCAGTATATCCTCAATACTATGTTCTGCCATAACAGTTTCATGAAGGCTTTGCAGTAACAGAACAAAGAAAGTCATAAATCAAGTCTTTTAGAAATGCATTGGTAGGAACATCAGGTAGGTGGTTACAGCAAAGCAGGCCTCAGATGCTCTCTGATGACATGCTTGGCCTTTGGGTTAACAGGAGACAAGAATTTGTTAGTACATTCCAGTAAAAGAGCTAAAGATAGCCCAAAATAATTCGACTCTAGAATTGCAACATTTCAGCTCTCCACAATCACAAAATTGGGCTTTTGGGTTTATTTATTTGGTTTTTTTCTTTTTTCTTTTGAGACAGGGTCTCACTATGTAGCCCTGGATAGCCTGGAACTCACCATATAAATCAGGCTGGCTTGAACTCATAGAAATCCATTTGCTTCTGTCTCCTAAGTGCTGTGATTAAAATCATGTACCACCATGTATGTCTGGCCCAAGATATTTTTAAAGACTTATTTAAATTTTAATTGTGTGTGTGTATGTGTGTGTGTGTGTGTGTGTGTGTGTGTGTGTGTATGTGTGTGTGTTTCTATGTCTGTGTCTATGTCTGTGTGTATATGTCTACATGAATTCAGGTACTGTGGAAGCTGTCTCACATGGGTGCTGAGAATCAAACCTCGCTCCTCTACAAAAGCAGAATGCACTCGTAACTTCTGAGCCATCTCTTCAACTCCACAACCACTAAAGTGCTAATCATTCAGTCAGTCATGTAAACTCTTAAACACAGGGCCTGTTTATTCATTTATTCATTCTGTACTTCAGTCCACACCTAGAGTCAGGAACCCTGGAGGTGGTACCAGTCGTCTGGGTTGTCACATAGTCTCTAGACAAGACTGACGTTATGTCAGTGCAGTTGTGAACCTGAGGTCCCTTGTTCAGAAGTTATGAAGAGTCTGTGGATGGTGATGGCCCAACAGAGTCAAACACAGAACAAGGGAGGCAGGACCCCATGCGATGACCCAGGCCTTGAAGCCCACTATTCTTCCATGTGGACCCCTTTTCTGTATCCTGTCCCCACCTGCAGCTGGGCACCCTCCTTGGCAAGACTCAGGTTTTGTTAGACACTGGCTCTCGATGGTGGATACTGCAGTGGGACAACTCATTCCTCATGTGACATCTTCCTAGGCTTGGGGCCTCCTGTGTGTCATTTCCTTCCAGCCCAGCAGGGTCCTGGGAGACAAGTTCTGTGCCCTTCCTTCCCACTGTACAGATTGGCATTGGTTGACTATTTTGTGTCATCCTGTCCATTCTCCCCTCCCCAACCCACTTTACTCTCCCCCTGCTCCATTAATGTCAACTGCAAAAACTTTTCCAGTCCCAGCTTCCACAGGGGAGGACTTTGGAACACAACGGACCCAAAGTCTGTCTAATAGGTCAAGCAAGATAGAATTTATAATTACACACTTTCTCCTTCTCATTTACCAGTGAGGAGCTACAGGCTCAGCCATGGTTCAAAGTCAGAATTTGAATCCAGGACATTACCTTTTTTTGTGCAGTGTATTTGTCTGTGTGTATGCCTGATGCTTACCACTACACATGGGTATATATGCGCGTGAAGGCCAGATGTTGGTATCAAGTGTGTTCTTCTATTGTTTTCCTCTATTTTTTGAGAGATGGTCCCTTGCTGAACCTGGAGCTTACCAGTTCTGGACTGGTCAACACATTCTAGGGAATCTGCCTCTCTGCCTCCTCAGCACTGATATTATAGATGTGGGACACCATGCTGGCTTTTACCTGGGGGCCAGTGAGCCGAACTTGAGTGGCTGACATTTTACTCACCAAGATACCTCCCCAATCTCCTGAATCCAGGACATTTTTGTCTCAAATACTTCCCACTATCTGGGTTTCTACGAGGCCTAAACATTCACTTATAATCAGGCTGCCCTCCACCCACAGCTAGGAGTTGGAGAAGGAAGTAAGAGAACAAGGAAGGAAATGCAAACCTTCAGGGAGCTAGAACATGAGACCGGGGAGTGACTCTGANGGAGACTGGGAACTCTGGATGTAGCCAGGTTCCCACTGCCTGTTGGTTGGGTATCCCTGAGCGAAGGCATCAGGCCTCTGACTCCTCATCTCTAGGGCAGACACAGCAGCAATCCCCAGTTTTATTGGCTGATGTGAGAGCTCTAGGAATCGGGGCACTTGTCTCCCATCANACAGTGAGTGCTGATACAAGTGGCCATTGGCATTGCTGTCCAGAAGCCTTTGCCTCAGACCACTGAGATTTTTGAATGCCTTTGTCCCTCTTCTCCCCATCCCCCTACCCCCATTCTCTACCATTCCCCACTGCTACGCCCTCATGGCAGAGCCCTGTGGATTAGAAAACTCAGGAAAGGGACAGGAATTAGGGCTCTCCATTCCTCCACAAAGGCATTGGAAGAAAGACTTGTGTTTACGGAGTTCTGGGATAAGGATTTCTCAGCCAACAGGAATTGGCTTGAGCCCGGAGTCTGCAGAACTCTCTATGTCCTGTGTTCCTCTGACCACCACAGAATCCATATGAAACAGAAACCCTGCTCTGGGAATCTCGGGGTCTTGAAAGAGTTTTGACATTTTGAGAAAGAAGAAANCCCAGAGGTAAATTGCCTCAGGGTATAAATCTGGCAGCCCCAGATATGGTCTGAAGAAGCCCAGCAGTATGTAGTCTGTATGGAGTGGAGTTTGTAGTGTGGAGTTTAGGGGAGCCNGCTTCAAAGGAGTTCATCCCACTGATTTAAAAAGACAATGGGTGTGGTGGTCCATTCCTATAATCCCAGGGAGGTGAAGACAGAA
>LZPO01066260.1:1047530-1072924 GCA_001675575.1 Neotoma lepida
TAAAGGGTCCCTTGTCTCTATCCCTTCGTTTTTAGACTTTCCTAGCTTCTCCACCCTTGCAGATTCTCCACCCCTGCGGAGTCTCCACCCCTGCAGAGTCTCCCTCTCTGCATCTTTTCTACCCCTCCAGCTTCCCCACCTCTGCAGCTTCCCTACCCAACCTCCCCATTCCTGCAACCTCCCCACCTCTGCAGCCTCCTCCCCCTCCCCTGGAGCTTCTGCTCCATCCTTTCCTTCTTCGGGCATTCATTCTCTGCTGTCTTTGCTCTTAGAGCCATTCCTTGCAAGTAATTCTATATCATCCCCCTTCAAAGTTTTGCCTTTGGGTTCAGAGGAAGAACAAACCCATTTGTGTAAAGCTGCTCTCTGTTTTCCCTTCACAAGCCCCCGCTTTGTGCAGCAGAAGTGAGGCCTTTCAGGAGGATTGTGTTCTGGGAAATAGGCCTCAGGGATCTGTTGCAGGAATTCTGATGTTTACCTGGGCTCTTTGCTCTCTGCACAGAATCCTGATGGATCCTCTGGTGGGAGGAGCTACTGGCTGGATGAAGGGCAATGGCTTGAAGGAGATGCCAAATGAGTAGGACTTTGGGGAGAGTTTTCTCCTGTCCTAGTGATTTCCAACAGGGCACAGGTATNGACAGNGGGNATAGATCCTTGTGGGAATCCTGTCATTTGTCTGATACTAATTCATACCCTGTAGAAATCCAGATGAGAATCCAGTCATTCAGNAGCTACTGACTGNGTACCTACCGAATGCCAAGCAGCAGAGTGCCAAGGGCAGAAAGAGAGGGCGCCTGTCCATGGTCACATGGTTTGCGATCTGTGCTGGTGTCTTGGGGGTTGAGACTCTGATAANCCAGGATGTGGTACAAGTTTGCCTTTGTGCTTTTGCATTCTCTCTAGCAGTAATGCTTTCCCCTAAGTCACATGATGGATTAGGCAGGGTTCTCCAGAACAGAACTGATAGACTGGATCTGTCTATGTGGGNTGCTTAAGGAAGTAGTAGGAGTTGAGTAGGACTTGCACGCAGAGGATGGGGTAGAGATGGGATGGGAAGTGAAGGACACAGCTGACACTTTGAGCTGCTCCCTGAGGGATGGGCACCAGTCCATTTAACCCACAGGTAAAAATGGCAAGCTTACACAAGCAGCCTGGGCCCTGGGACTCTAACTTCTGTGGTCTTGACTGCCATCACCCTCAGTCCCCAGTGGGAGCAGGAGTAGGAATCAGGGTGCAGTAAGTGGGTACAGCCTGAGGGGCTTCAGTGATNCTCAGAGCTCTGCCCTCCTGTCCAGAATGGCTCTGGAGTCACACTGATCCTTTGGAGTGTCTGTGGAGAACTCATGTAGTTAGCTGGCAAAGCCAGTCTAAACTGTCTGCAGCTTTGGCCAGGGACCAGTAAGACCCCTTTAGAGATCAGGTTATAAAGCCATTGCTTTGTTCTCACAGATGACAAGTTATTTCTACAAAGCCTTAACTGCCTTGTGTGCAGCATGTGGTTAAGGCTGCCTGCTGGAAACACCTGCAGGCTGTTGAAAGAATCTCAAGGTCCCAGATGTCCCCTGAACAATGACATCAGAGTCTCCAGGTGGAACACAACATCAGTGTATATTAAGTTCCTGGTGAAGACCAATGTGTAGTCAAGTCTGAGAGCCACCAGCCCCTTTCTGCCATGTGGACCAGGGGTCAATGGCACTAGCATCCTGAGGGAGGCAGTTGGAAACTATATCTCTTTCCCTACCCTAGAGCCCCTGAGTCAGAGAATCTGAGTGTTAGCATGGCGAGGCCAGTCCTTAGTCATGTTGGAAAAGCAGTGCTGGTTCTGTTGGTAGGTGACCACTATGAAAACATGAAGACCTGAGTTCAGAACCCCAGCGCTCATGTAAAAGTATTGTGATGTGATGTGTGTCTGTAATCCCAGTACTGGGGAGATGGAGACAAGGGGACTCCTGAGGCTCACCGGCCAGCCAGTCTAGCTGTATTTGTGAACTTTGGGTTGAGGGAGAGANCCTGATTAAAAAATAAGAGAGAGAGTGATAGAGAAAGATACTCAACATTGACATCTGGGCTGCCACATAAATGTGAAAACACATGTGTACACACATGCACATATGCTGATGCACACATATACACACAAGTATATACACACACATATACGTACACATACTAACCCACATACACATATATTAACACATGCATACACACAATTATGCATACATATATACACACTAATGCATATACATCCACAAATACACACAGACAATAACACATATATACATCCACACATACTAACACATACACAGGTATACATATATATACATATATACACACAGTGTAAAGCACCATTCTAAATCATACTCTCCAGGACTCTGGCTGCTTTACACAGATGTTTACATTTTAATTAAATGAATAATCTGGCTCNTTGATGATACCAGCCACATTTCACATGTTCAGTAGCAATATGTGGCTAGTGGCTACAATGTTAGACAGGGCAGAGAGAATATTTCCATTCCCAGAAATTGCACTGGACAGCACTGTTCTAGAACATTTTTCATTTTTAAATACTGTAGACATACAGACAAACAGATGGTACTATCCCTTGGACGTGATAAAAATAAAATAAATTTGACCCTGGGGGTGTGTCTAGATTATTGGTAGTTTTGTTCATCTTTAATAAGTCAAGAATACGAGAGGGAGGTGGAGTTCAGTGCTAGGATGCCTGCCTAGTGCACCCGAGGTCCTGGGTCGGTGTCAGTACCTCACATAAGAAGAAATGGCAGCAAGTTTGGCCCGAGGCTGTACTTGGTGGCAGTCTAACATTCATGGGAACCTTGATTTAATCCGGGATACTTAGGAGAAGCAGAGAAGTCAGGATGTGACANCTCAGGCTTTTAATCCCAGCACTAGAGAGGCAGAGGCAGACAGAAAGAGCTCTGAGTTTCAGGCCAGCCTGAGATCTTGAGATCCTTGTCTCAAAAACCAAAAAGAAGAAGAAGGGGAGGAGGAGGGAGAAAGAGGAAGAGAGGGAAGGGGAGGAAGAGGAGGTGTGTGTGTGTGAGAGTGTGTGTGTATGTGTGTGAGTGTGTGTGAGAGTGTGTGTGTGTATGTGTGTGAGTGTGTGTGTGTATGAGTGTGAGTGTGTGTGTGAGTGTGAGTGTGTGTGAGTGAGGGGGGTGAGAAAACAAGCCACACCCTGAATAAATGCATTTTGTGNGCGGGGCCACATGACTAGAAAAGGAAGGGAGAAATTTGAGACGAAAGATCCATTCCAGGAGCCAGAATGGCCTGCAAGATGNTTCCTGTTGGTCCGCTTTTCATTGTTACAGTGTCTGTAACCATCCTCTGCCACTGACTGGGCACACTCCCCTCNAATCACAATGCAGAAAAGCATTAATGGACAGATGTGACTGATGCTTGAGCCCAGGTGCAAGTATCAGAAGCATGCACTTTGTCAGTTAAATAACAGGCAAGCAGGGAAGAGGTCAGGGTGTGAATTAATGTCCTCTGCTTGAGGGCATGGTGGCAGGAAGGGATTGATCTTGGAGCCAAATCTTCCCTTTCCCAGGGGAAGGGCAGGTAAGACTCTGCAGCCCAGCTGCTAGACTAATGCACCGTTAAGCCAGCCACCTGGGCAGCCAGCAGAAGGTGAGGTGCAAGCTGGCATTTCCCTTACCACGTAGTCTTTGGGTGTGCTTCTCCCAAGTGATCATGGGTCAGGGGTGGGTTAAAAGAGAGGAAAGTCAACAGGCAGTGTTAATCTCACTGGGGGAGATTAAGACCACTACTATAATTTTTGAGCCAAATTTGAAGCAAGCTTTATTAAATACTGGCCAAGATGATGGACATTAGCCAGGTCCATATCCAAGATTCCCAGAGAATGGCTATGAATTACATTAATCAGCCCACAAGGCTATGTCCAATCAGGNGCAAGCATACATCCTGATGTTCTTCCTGTCTANGTACCTCCTGCCTATGTGTGATCAAGCATATCCTGTGCAGTTGGGGCAACCAACCTTGTTTACAGAAGTGAAAACACCTGGCTTGTCATCTTACACAAACAACAGGCCTCAACATTCCAGGAAGTTATCTGTCCTTGCCAAGTGGGGCTTGCACCTTAGAGGTGTTTTTGTTTATAGCTCTCTTAAGCACAGTAATTTAAACTTAACACACAACTTTAGCCCTCCCAGCAGATATACCCATAGTCTTACATAGCTCTATGTGCGTTTGGCTGCTGTTCAGATCACTGCAAACATCTAGTGAGCCCTGAGTTCTCAGCTCATCATCTTGTTATTAAAGCTGAGCACCTTAGGGATTTGGGGTTCTCTCATGGCAACCTGGGGAGGAGTCAAAGCCAACCTAACCTTTAAAGGGGAACACAGCCCAGCATGTTCCAGGGTTTTTCCAGGGTCACATAGCTACCTCTGCCCTAGTTGAGCATTCTTAGTCTGAAAACAACCCCAAAATTTACACATATCAAAATACAAAAATGATTTCCAGAGCTGANGTGANTCCACACANGGAGAATCCCACCTCAGAGTCATGTGAGACACAATAATCAAAATTCAGGTGTGCTAAAAAAAATACTGCATCAAATTCCCTTAGGGTTGTGTGCACAGGAGTGGGTAAAACATGAGAGGAATTTATNTGCAGACTTTGGTGCCATCCCTAAGACATTTCACTGTGGAAATGCAAATATTTTAGCATCTGTAGTTATCTGAAATCTGCAATACTGTTGGTCCCAAGCACCTTGGCTCAGGGACCCTCAGACTGNAGAGCACAACAGAAGTTGAATCATTTGATGTTTACTCATAACTATCTGGTAAGAACCTGGCCCTGGGCATGCCTCTGTGTGGGCTCTGTTTTCATGGAGCTTAAATCTAAACAGAATGACAGTGTTGGACTGTGTGGTTGAAGTGAACTAGGAAATTAAATGACCTCAAATTATGACAAATGCAAAAAAAAAAAAAAAAAAAAAAAAACCCACCACCACCCAAAAAAACCTAAGGAACTTCAGATGCAGAAGGAGGGATTGGTCCAGAGCATCTCTTTTGCAGAAGGTTCTCTGGAAAGAGGATGCTGATGCTCGGTGTGGTGGTTTGAATCAGAATGGTCCCCATAGGCTCACATAGTCATCAAGGAGTGGCACTATTTGAAAGGATTAGAAGGATTAGGAGGTGTGGCCTTGTCGGAGGAAGTGTGTCACTGGGGTGGGCTTTGAGGTTTCAAAGGACCATGCTAATCCCCGACTCTCCCTCTCTGCCTGTGGATCGGGATGTAGCTCTCAACTACTGCTCCAGTGCCTGCCTACCTGCCTGCCACCATGCTCCCCTCCATCATGATAATGAACTAAACCTCTGAAACTGTATCAGGGCAAATGCCTGCCAGGGAGAGGGGCAGGTGAGGCTGCANTGAGGGGCAGATACCCCTTCACTTCAAAGATAACTTCTACAGCTGGGTGGGGTGGCTCACACCTATAATCCCAACAGTCATGAAGCTGAGGCCAGAAGACTGCCCTGAGTTCAAGGCTAGCCGTGGGCTGTTAAGTGAGTTCCAGGTTAGTTTGAGCTACAGAGTTAAGACCCTGCCTCAACAGAAACACAAACCACCACCACCAAAACCCAGACTAAATCAATCAATCAAACAAACGGAAACCTCACAAATGAACACGTACCTTCGTGGTTTGCGTTTCTTTTCACTGGACAGTGCTCAGAGGCTGGCTTGCCTGGACACCAGTGTTTATCTGGCTTCTTCTACAATGTGGTGACTCAAAGCTGGGCTCCCTGCCAAGAGCTCTGTCAGATAAAAGTGAGCTGTGCAAAAAAGCTTCCAGCTACAGTGAGGCAGTAAACAGCAGAGAGTTAGTTTTTCTCTACTCAGCCCCCCTTGTCAAGTGGAACACCCTTGGAGAATACTGAATTTGGGGACTCGAACTTGCTGAAGATGTGTGTGTGTGTGTGTGTGTGTGTGAGTGAGTGATGAGGCTGGCCTTGCCATTTTGGAGCATGGAAGGAAGAGCTGAGAAGTAGTTATCATTATATCAAGTTTTTTGGAGCCTCTGATATGACAGGCATGATTCTAAGCATATTACATCCAGTACTTCATTTAATCTGCATAACAGCACACTAAGAATCCTGTGTACAACTAACACTACCACCTTACATGGTCAACAGTGGCTCCAGAACTCCTGCCCCTCAGCTCTGTGACTAGTGGGACCTTCAAAGTCCTATTGGACTACAAATACAGCCCACCCTCTCTCCCTTTGGCCCTGTGCTCAACTACACGTGACCCTCTCTCGTGGAGGTCTTACTAAAAACACACAGTTGACCTATCACATCTCAGGATACTTTCTGGACAACTTTTTTAGGCAAACATGATAGTTTGACTGTTGTGGNANATTCCTTTACACTGTGTGAAGATGTGTCGCTGTGATTGGTTTAATAAAGAGCTGAATGGCCAATAGCCAGGAAGAGGTTANGCAGGACTTCTGGGGACAGAGAGGAAGAAAGGCAGGGTCCTGAGCCAGATGCTGAGGAAGTGGGACATGCAGGAGGCGAGGTAAAAGCCATGAGTCACATGGCAGCATGTAGATNNACAGAAATGGGTTAATTTAAGTTATAAGAGCTAGTTAGAAACAAGCCTAAGATAAGGCCAAGCTTTCATAATTAATAAAACAGTCTCCCTGTGTCATTATTTGGGAGCTGGCTGGCGGGACAGAGAAAGACTAGTTACATTTGACAGCTTGACAGGAATTAGAATCACCATGGAAACAGAATTCTGTCTGTGTCTAGGTGTCTAGAAGGGCATTTCCACTGAACAAAGACTCACCCTGTGCTGGTTAGTGTTTTTGTTGACTTGACACAAGCTAGGGTCTTCTAGGAAGAGGCAACCTCAACTGAGAAAATGCCTCCACCAGATTATCCTTGGCAGATCTGTGCAGCATTTTCTTGGGTAATGATTNATGTGGGAGGCCCAGCAACAATGGATGCTATCTCTAGGCACTCGGTCCTGGGAGGCACACGAAAGGTAGCTGAGTGTGAGCCTCAGAGCAAGCTAGGAAGCGGGTTTTCGATATGATTTCCACCTCTCTCTCCTTGACGTCATATTCTGACTTCCCTCAATGATGGACCAGGGTCAGGACCTGTAAGCCAAATAAACTGTGTTCTCCCTGAGTTGTTTCTAGTCACAGTGTCTATCACAGCAATAGAAAGCAAATTAAGACATGCCGTGCATGTGGGCACCATTCCATGTAGATCTCCGACTGAATGAAAAAGAGAATGTGAGCTGAGCACCAGCTTGTATCTCTCTGCTTTCTGGATGCAATGTTGCCTCATTGCTGCTGCACCTCCCCTTGCATGACAGGCTGCTCTTGTGAGTCACGAGAAACCCTTCCTTCCCTAAGCTGCTTTTATCCAGTGCTCTGTCACAGCGTTAGAAAAGGGATGAGCCCTGCAGGCTTTGTTTGCCTTCGGGTGTTGCAGGAGAGGAAACAGACTCACCAGGCTCACCCATTGGGTGGGGGCCTCCCAGGTAAAGAAGAGTTAGAGTCAAAACCACATCTGGGTGTTAGGTGACCCTTGACCTCACACCTCTTATGTTTTTTGAACAGAGACAGACTTTGTGTCTCAAAGTTTCCCTGTCAAACCTCAGGCATGTGGGACTTTTTATTTTCAGTCTCTAGAGCATTGAGAGATTTAGGGACAGGTTATTATGAAAGCCCCCAAGTCCCTGGCTTTTGTCCTGGATGGAAGTTATCTAGTGATTGAGGACACCGGTTAAACAGGCCCAGTGGTTGGGTGGTCTTACTCAGTTTCTTCTGGCTTCTAGTCCCCTTCCCTCCTGCTGTCCCTGCTGTCTTCAGTCTCATCCACTCCTGGGTATTAATTTGCCCTCCGTTTGGATGAGTTCCAAACCCACATCTACACCCAGGNTTTAGCTCTGGCCTACCTGCTTTATCATGCATCTGTGTTTTCCCACCAGGGCCCTGCCCAGGTCCCACAGGCCCTTCTCTCTGTTTCCCATCTGCTGCCTGTACNGTCACAGTTAAAAACTCACACCTGCATCCTTCTGCAGAGAAGGCCCTGGGCCCCAGCAGCTGCCCTCCTGGGAGACAGATGCCAGGTAATGACCCCTTCCACCTGTCCTCAGGCACTCATGTGTCTGTCCCCAGTAGATTTCTAGTGTGGCACAGGTTCCTCCTGCAAGCCATCTGTGGTGTCTTCACCTCTGCAGGCCTAGCTGGGGCTCCCCTTGCTTTCCTGGCTCAGTGTCTTCATTCAGTGTGGTTCAGCATGGAACATTGGGTCCCCCAATCACCTGTCGCAGTTTATCCTTCATTCACAGGCCATGGCTACTTCTGCTTTGTTGAAGTAAAGTGTTTAACCTTTGCTTGAATGCATGATGGTAGGTGTGACCCTGGTTTTCCCCTTCTCTTGAACCCCAGGTTTCACTTGTCCTTGCTGGGTGGGTGGTACCTGGATCTGCTAGGCCACTCAGCATTCTCAAGGTCACTGTGAATGGGATTCATCTTAGCCCTTGGAAGGATATTGGTTGAGCTATGACTCCTCGACAGGGGTTCAAATCCAAATCCCAGCCCCAGAAGTGTGATCCTATTAGGATACAGTATCTTTTCAGTCAGGGTTAAAAAGAAGTCATGAAGATGGATCCTAATCCAGGAGAGACCTACAGTCACACACATGGGGAAGGACAATGACGGAGAGATACAGGGAGCATCCGGTCACCACAGAAACACTGGTAACAACAAGAGCTGAAAGTTCTGGAACACATCCCCCCCAAGAGCCTTCAGAGGGAGCACCTTCAGCCTCAGATTTCCCACCTCCAAGAGTGAGAGGGAACGCATCTCTCTTGTTCAGGATCACCTGGCTTGCAGACAACGCTCTCTCCTTCAATAGTGTTCAAAGGCCTTCTTGCAAAGAGATTTGGGAGTTGAGAAGCAATTCCCTTGCCTTCTGAGGGAAAGGATGATAGCCATGGACTCAAGTTGCTAAAATGACCTATAGAGCTGCAAGGCGACCTTGCCTTGTTAGGTTAGTAATGCCAGGTCAGGCCCGCTGCACTTGCAGGTTCCTTAAGACAGCTGGTTGAATGGATGGTAGTAGTTATGAACCTGGTTACCCTTCCCTTGAACTCCCGAAGTGAGCACTCACCATTTCATCTCAGCATTCCTTCCCTGTGGTGGTTTGAATGAGAATAGCCCCCAAAGGCTGGATATTTGAATGCTTAGGCACCAGGGAGTTCATTGTTTGAAAGGATTAGGAGGTGTGACTTTGTTAGACAAAGTGTGTCACTGGGGGTAGGCTTTGAGGTTTTCGAAAACCCATGCCAGGCCCAGTGGCTTTCTCTTGCTGATGCCTGCAAATCTGCATGTAAAACTTTTAGATGTTTCTCTAGCACCTGCCTCCATGCTTCCCACCAAGATGAGGATGGACTAAACCTCTGAAACTGTGAGCCAGCCCCAATGAAATGCTTTCCTTTATAAGGGTTGCTATGGTCATGGTGTCTCTTTAGAGCAATACAACACTAAGACATTCATTCCCTCAACTTCCTTTTGGAAATTGCAATTGCTGTCAAGTCTCATGTGTGATCTGTCAGGCAACCCAGCTACTCAGTTTCCCCTTCTGCACATAGGTGGGATAGGAGAAAGGACCCCTAGTGCCCACCCTCAGTCTCAGTGATGGAGATGGGAGGCACAGAGTGCCTGTCAGAATCCTCCGGAATTCATCCATGAGGACCTAAGGAGAGAATTCTCTGTTCACTTTAAAAGCTGGAAGGTGAGGTGAGCTCCCTCAAGTTTATTTGTGGAAGAGGGTCTACTGTTCCCAGAGGAAAGGAGCCTGAGCTGTGAAGAAAAGCAAAGCCAAACCTAGGCAAGAGATAGGGAGATCCTTATCAGTAGATTCATCAGAACTCCAAGGCCAAGGCCACACATAAGTTTTCATGTGAATGAATTTTAAAAAAATTCTCTTTTTAACTTAAGCTTTGAGGTGGTTTCTGGCACTATCCCAACCTACAGTAGTCTGAAGAATGATGTCCCTCAAGCCACCTGTCTGGGAAAGTGCTAGTGTACACCCAGAAGTCCTCTGGAGTTGTCAGAAGTTTCAGGGTACTGTCGCTATGGAAAGCTTCCAGCATTATATGGAAGTGCCAAGGAGAGAGAGGCAAAAGATGGAGGGCATGGACTATCCAAAGCCTGGCTCAGTATGTTTAAGAAAGAAAAAGGTTGTTGGGGAGGGGCCGTGGCAGAAGACAGTGATAGTGTTCTTAGGAGGAGTGGCAATGGGAAATCTTCACTATGGACCAGCCAGTGAGAAACCCAGAGGTCAGGAGCTTTCCCTACAATGAGGGCAGCAGAACCTTCTGTGTTGGCAGAGAGGACTCACAATGCTCAATTGGTAAGGCTGACGTTACCTAACCTTTGCTTTGGCTAAGTGAATTTGCCTTTGCAGCCTTTGGTTTAAGAACAAGANTAGTAGTAGGTCTTCGGCTCTGCCCATCATCCTCAGTGTGAGGCAAGATGGTCCCTGCTTCTCACAGAGCTTAGGCACATCTGAAGGAATTTTCCAAATGCAGTTTTTACTGAAACTTGACCTTTGTGAATATTTTGAACCTTTGATCTTTGTGAACATTTATCCCTGTGTTAGTAGTTTTCCTTGTTCCTGTGACAAAATAAGTAACTTAAAAGGAGAAAGGTTTCTTGTAGCTCACACTTCTGGAAGGTTCTGGCAATCCTAGTTGGGAAGGCATGGCAACTGGGTACAGTTCANAGTGATAGATAGATGGGGCTGTAGCAGAAATCAAAAGCAGGAATAATTCCAGGCTAGCCCCACATCCCAAAGTTTACACAACCTTCCCAAACACTGCCATCACCTGGAGACCACATGTTCATGCATATGAGTCTGGGGAGGAAGGTAGTGGAGTGATGGGGCAGGCATGTCCTACCCAAATCATAGCCATAACAGAGTGGAATTCCCTGAATTAGATTAGGCCATAATAAACCTTTACCAAAGCACATGAAGAAGCTGAGTGTGTGTGTGTGTGTGTGTGTGTGTGTGTGTGTGTGTGTGTGTGTGCTCAAAATCTGTCCTCTCTAGACATCAAGTGATGAGTTGAGGCTCAGTATTTAAAAGCCATATGATAACTTGGCTCTGTAGTGGTCGGAATCCAACTCCCTCATAGATGCCTCCCCTCCTCTGGGTGCTGTAAATGATACACACATGAAGATGCCTTGTGATGGCCATGTGGGGAGAATAACCCTCTCAGCGCAGTTTACCAGGCAGCTTTGATCCCACTGAACAAACTTTCCACTCAGAGGCAGTGACTCTGCCCTCGACGCCTTGAGAGGCTTTGCTTGCGGCTGGCTCTTCTGTGTGAGGTGGGTGCTTGCTGTCCTCCTGGCCCTGTGGTGCTTTTTAATTAGAAGGAGTTTTATTTGGTCTGATTTCCTGAAATAGTAGTGCCTGCCTCAGATAGGCTATCAGCACAGTGAGAAGGCTCCCCCAGCACTTGTGGCTTAGCTGTTTCGGGGGAGACTGTGATGGGGTTGGAGGAGGACCCGCATTTCATTCTGATATTGGAGCCTCTGGTGTATGTTTAGAGAGAAACCGCAAATTTGACATGCTGTCTCCACCCCAAACCCCAAACCAAACCAAGCGCCTTCTAACAGTCATTTCTAAAGTGCTGCAGAGTGGTTGTTTCTTCCTATCTACTCCTCCCAGAGTGAGCTATTGTTTCAAGAGAACATCAGTGTCTTTTTAGCATCTAGGTCCCCAAGTGAATCTGGTTGGCTTTCCCTGTTTGTCCTGGTTCCTTTTGGCCAAAGAACACTTTGACAACCAGGCAAGCAGGGCCTGTGTTAGGCACAGTCCCCTGAGATGGGGTGTGAGCAGGGATTCCAAAGTGAAGGGATTTTAAAATGTAGTTAATCTAGCTGTCTTTTTGTGAAAGGGACAAGCCTAGCTCTCCCTCACCGCAAATGGGCCCTGTTTCTCCTGAGTAATGGCCAAAAAGAAAGCTAGATGTGTATAAGAGACGAAAGGGACAAGCCTAGCTCTCCCTCACCGCAAATGGGCCCTGTTTCTCCTGAGTAATGGCCAAAAAGAAAGCTTATTAGAAGCCTAAACTTGGCACTGGCAGGTAGGACATAGCAAGTGCTTGCCAAACTGTGTGCCCATGGGACTCTTCAAAGGGAGGATGGCCGGAAAACATGCAGAGCTGCAACATACAGGAATCCGCTGCACAATTCTTACTGTGGTTTTTCTCGTTCAGTGGAGCCCACCTTGGATTTCTTCCCTTCTTTGATTGATTTGTTTGTTTGTCTATAGCCCAGGCTGTCCTGGAACTCTTAATCCCCTTGCCTCAGCCTCCCCGGTGCAGAGATTACAGATGTGCATGGTAGTGCTCATCTCCTTCTCACTTGATTGACTGTTTCCCTTGTCATCATCTTGCTGCCTAATGAGCTCAGCCCCGGGCTTCCAAGGCAACTGGCCAAGAAGATGAAGTTGACGTTTGAAGTTGAGCGCTCTCTTCCCTCCCGCCTCTGCCCTCTCTTCCTCCTTTCACATCCCACGACCTCAGAATTGAGGCCGTGCAGCACCAATTTTTCAACCCCCTCAAGCCTGTCGTTCCTAAAATCCCAGTGCTTCTTGAGTTTTGACTCTGAGCCAGTCACCAACAAGCATTTGTTGCAGAGGGCTGAAGAGAGAGCAGTCTCAGCTGGTGAACCACACTGTTTCTCTTGCAGCCCTTCTCTCCTGTTATCCTGTCAACAACACAGTGACGACAAAGCACTAACAAACAGGTGTACCTATGTTTCAATAAAACTTTATTTATAAAAAGAGGTAATAGGCTCATTATGGCTTGAGGGATTAATATAATGAGTCTGTGTGATATATATACTGGAGACCCAAAAGGCTTTCAAGAATGTGACACCAGTAGAAACCCTGCCCGTTTGCACTGAAGGAGAAGGGGGCCAAAGGAATGGAGGCTGTCAGATTCCAAAGTTCTACACACACAAGAAACAAACAGGCTGGTGGAACAACCCAAGTGCAGACAAACGACTATGCTGGTTACTTTTGTTGACTTGGCACAAGCCAGAGTCACCTGGGAAGAGGAGACCTCAATTGAGGAATTTCCTCCATCAGATTTACCTGTAGGCATGTCTGTGAGATATTTTCTTGACTGATTGTTGATGTGGGCAGTGTGGGTGGTGCCACTCCTAGGCAGGTGATTCTGAGTTTTCTAAGAAAGTTATCTGAGCAAGCCATGGGAAGCAAGCTTGTAAGCAACACTCCTCCAGTTCCTGCCTCTCCCACTTGAGTTCCTGCCCTGACTTCTGTCAAAGGTGGACTGTAAGCCAGATAATCTCTTTCCTCCCTAAGTTGCATCTTATCCATGTTTTATCACAAAAACAGAAAGTGATTAGGACTGCCACCCTTCCTGAGAAAGGAAGGCTGACTCAGAGAGTGAGCCATGGTCCCAGAGGTTAGAGCCAAGAGCCAGGGCCTGAACCTGCCTGGGTTTTGCTGGATTTAGAACCTGCTTGCGGCCTAGCCACTTGCCCGTACCTTCCATGTTCCTGCCTGTTTGAGTGGGTGTGGCTGTGACTGCTATATTATGTATTACTTAGTCACCTCCTCCCAATTGCAACCTTCCCTCTTGGAGGCCACAGAGGAATTCACCTAACTTACCAGGCTTAGGAAGTCACAAAGTCACAACAGCACACGTCTCCTCCCTGACGTTAGAGAAGTACAATTGTTAGGGAAAAGAGCATGTTCAGGGCACCCAGCTGCCTGAGTTGTGCTGGAGCCCCAGTGCTGCGGCTTTCCTGAGTGGATGCCCATGTCTGGGTGGGCTCTCAGCGATGCAGCTGCCTGTGAGTCACCCCAGGAAACTCACTGCTCACTAAGTGGACCTGCATGGAACGGTTTCTTGGATCTATCATTGGTGTCCTGTCCGGGGTGAATGGGTCTTTGTTTACATCTCTTCTAGAAAAGTCATGAGACACTCCATCTAGGAGCAGATGACAACTCATTGACTATTTTCACAGGTGCAAGATGACAAGAATGGGTACCCCATGCTGGATCTTACCTGAGTCTCACTCCCATCTCAGTGCTATTTGAGAGTTAACTGATGACAATGTGAGACTTTGGATTTGAACCAATGCTGTGATGTGCTAAGAGTTTGGGAGAGTTGTGTCAGTGAGGCTGAGACACGTGCAAGCCTTGGGGATAAGGGGTTAGTTTATTCTAGGCTAAATGCTCACCCACCTTTCCAAAAGATGCCCACATCTGGAACCTTCAGAATTTGTGAGCAGAATACCTTATATGGTAAAGAGAGCTTTGTGAATATGACCATAGTAGGGCTCTTGAGATGGGAAATGACCCTAGTGCACCGATATGACCACTAGGCTTGCAAGAGGGAGGCATGAGCATCCAAATTAGAGAATGTAAGGAAGGTGAGGCCAGAAGAGAAAGATGTTGTATGCCTGGCTTCTGGCNTACAGGATGAAGTGGGATGCAGGAGGCCTCTGGGTCTTGGAAGAGTAAGAACAGATTCTCCCCACTTTGCAGAGGAAAGACAAGCCAGGCAATACCTTCACATGAGCTGTCTTTTGGCTCTGTAACAATAATGTGTGTTTGCTGTACATTCATATTGTTTTAATCTCACTACAATTTTAAATTTTATTTTAGTGTGTGTGTGTGTGTGTGTGTGTGTGTGTGTGTGTGTGTGTGTGCATGCCATGCCATGCATGCAGAGGTCAGAGGACAACCTGCAGGAGTCAGTTCTTTCCTTCCACCACATGGGTCCCACTCAGCTTGTCTGGTTTGGCAGCAAGCACCTTAACATGCTGAGCCATCTCGCTGGCCCTAGTCCCACTAAGTTTGCTGTGCTTTGTGATGGCAACAGACAAGACGATCACAGGTTTTGCCAACCACTACTCCAGACACAAACTATGTATGGGCTTCTGGGCATGTCTCTCTCAATCTTCACTATGGCCCTTTGGGGCAGGTGTGAACATCCTCACAGGCATTTTGGAGAATGCTGCTTGCAGACTTGGGCTCAACAGTCAAGTTTCTTATGCTCCAGAGCCTACGTCTCTCTGTCTTATTGCCTTCGTTGGACACAGCCCCATTGTGATCACCTCAGAGGACTTTCACAGATCCTGTTTATCATGCTTAATTCTCCTGGATCTGTACCAAGCTCTAGAAGCTTCCCATTGCTTCTGTCACTCCATTTTACATTTACTCAGCATATAGACTCAGATTTAACAAGTGGTTAGGTTTGCTTTACATTCGAAGGTAGGTGTTTTCAAAAAGATGCCAATCCCAGATGAATCAACATCTCCTTCTCTGAAAAACACTAGCCACTTCCTTTGATGAAATACACACCTNCATCTATTTTGTAGACTGAGTCACACATACACACACACACACAGACACACACAGACACACACACATACACACACGCTCTGATATACCATCTATTGGAGAAGGAAGCCATCTGCAGGAAGCCAGGAATATCCCTTAGCAGAAAAAAAAAAAAAAAAAGCCATCAGCACCTTTGTCTTGGGTCTCTCTGCCTCTTCAACTGTGAGATGTAATTATCTGCTATTTATGTGACCCTGTCTTTGGTGTTTAGCTATAGCAGCCAACCTGACCAAGGCAATATAAAAACCTAAGCCCCAAAGCAGCATTTGAAGTCACAGCTGCAGCCAGCCTGTACATATGTGATGTAGGGGACACACAGGAGTGTGTGTCCTACAGGGCAACACAGAGTGGCAAGCTGCCTCAGTGATCCTCCTCTGTTAGTACTCCTCTGTTATGCCCACGAGAAATCCTCTCTTCTTGAATGTGGTTGAGCTAGCCATTTGCTTTTAACCAATGAAATAGAGCCAAGGTGAAGGAAGACATGCCACTTTCATAGTCCCTTCGCACCCATCTTGCAGCAGAACCGCCCCCCCCCCGAGTTTTGCTGAAGCCAGTTGCCATGCTGAGAGCTGTTCAAGGTTAATCTGGCAAGAACTGAATATGACCTCAGATGACAGCAAGGAGGACCTGATACTTTCAGGGCTCNAAGAACCAGATTGTGCCAACAGCTATGCAAACTTGAAAGTGGCACTTTCCCAGTCAAGTCCCATGGGCCCCCAATCCAGGACACAGTTTTGAACGCAGTAGTGCAGAGGACCTCAGAAGCAGTGCCCAAACCCAGAACCTATAGAAGCTATACAATCACAAACAGATGCTGTTGTCAGCTGCTAGCATGTACAACCACAGCTTGGTAACACAGGTTGAGTAGGTGGACCTAGAACTCTCTGGCATATATCATGGGTTTGTAGCTTGCCTCACCCTCCTGGAATCATCCTGGGTACGCCATGCACACAGGAAGAACTTGTGTTTTCTTAGGCCCGGAATGAAACAATGTCAGAGCCTCTCTGCATTTTCCTTGCTGTGACCTAATAACCAACAAGGAGCCACGCCAGGGAAGAAGGATTTATTTTAGTTCACACTTTGAGAAGTTACAGTCCACCGTGGAGAAGAAGGCGTGCAGACAGGCAGGAAGTGGCCGGTCACATTGCTCCTGCAGTCACGAAGCAGAGTGAGCAGGAAGGCAAGCTCGGGCTACAAAATCTCAACACCAGGTTCCTCCACCCAAAGGTTCTACAGCCTTTTAATACAGCATCATCAGCTAGGGAGTAAGTGTTTAAGNACACAAGCCTATGGGGGTACATTTCAAACCATTAAATGAAAACTACTGATAGCAGTTATTATTTTCTTGAGACAGCGTCTCTAGCCCAAGCTGGCCTATAAGTCAGTATGTAGCTGAGCGAGACCTTGAACTTCTGTTCCTCCTACCTCTATCTCTCAAGTGCTGGGATTATAGGATTACACCATGCTTGCTGGAGATCAGACCCAGGGCTTCATGCATGCTGGGCAAGCACACTACTGACTGAGCTGTATCCCTGGTCTGCAGTTAATATTTTTTTTTTAAGTGTCAAGGGATCTCAAAGGGGAAACTCAATTTTCCTTGGAATTAAAGCAAAATAATTTAAAATTACCCCTGTGCGGGGCTCTTAAATCTCTGAAAGCCCACGAAAGAATGATTGACTTTGACAGTTATTGCAGGGATGCCTAACTACAGACAATTTTGTCCCCCTGGAGCTATTTCTGGTTGGCACCGCTGATAGGAGGCATCGTGTGCAGGAGCCAGGAGTGCTGCTCTTGTCTTGAAGTATACAGGGGAGTGTGGTACACAGGGTAATGTCAATGATGCTGAAGTCAAAGAATGGTATCTTAGTCATCCTGGGAGGCAGACTTCAGTTATCATAGGTGATAGACTTGATTGTCAACTTGACAGGATTCAGAGTCACCAAGGAGACAAGCCTCTGAGCATGCCTAGGAGGATTATCTGAATTAGGTTCCTAATTTAATTGGGTGGGAAGACTCACCCTAAATGATGGCATTGGCAGCTCTATCCCATGACTGGGGGCTCCCACCTGAGTAAAAAATGAGAAAGCAAGCGGAGGGTTGGCGTTTATCTCTCTGCCTCCTGACTTGGATGCAGTGTGACAGAGCAGCTGGCTTAGGTTTCTGTCACCATAAGTTTTCCACTAGGATGGGCTGGCCCCTCAAACTGTGAGCAAAACAATCCTTCTTCCTTACATGGCTTTTGTCTGGTGTTTTATTACAGCCCCAGGCACGGTAGCCTAAGCATCACATGGGGCATCTAGAGAAGGAAACAGGTGAGAGGGGCTGGATTGTAGGGTGTTGGGTACAAAGTCAAACACTGCTTCACCACCACCCCACCCCTCACCTTTATTTACCAAGCAGACCTTGAGACTGGTATTCAGCCCAGAGAAAAGGGCCAGGGTTGTCAGCCCATTGGTGGGGACATCATGGTGGGAAGCTCTGGTGCTAGAGAAGGCTGGCATTGAGTTTGCTCAGGCTCACAGATGGTCAGTCCCACTTGGTAGGGAAGACAAGGGTCAGGTGGCTGTCCTGTCCCCATCCATAGCCACAGGCACTCTTGCCAGTATCCAAGCTATATATTCTCATCTAGAGAATTCTTAGTGTTCTTTTTCAACTCTTTAGAAGATNGTAAATTAGTTCAGACAGTCATTCAAACACTATTTTTGCTAAAGTCTGCCTCATTAAGATCTCCTCAGAGGACTGTAGAGAAGTCTCTCAGTGTCCTCACCTGTCTCTTATACACATCTAGATGTGTATAAGAGACAGACTGTAGAGTCCTCAGTGTCCTCACCGTGTCCCCATTTGCTGACAAAGAAACAGTTTCAGAGTGTAATGAGACAGTTGATCAGGGGGCACACAGTTTTCTAAGCTTAGAGCTGGGCTTCAAAGCCCGTTCTTTTAACATGGAGTTCAGGTTAATTTCTACCCCGGCTGGCACTAAGCCCCTGGTAAATAAAGGCTCCTTTTGGATATGGGAGTTATTTGCCATCCGAGAAAAGGCTGCCAGCAGNGCAGGTGTGCGGTGCAAGGCTAGCTGGTGCATTAATCCCTCTGTACAGCACAGTCCTAGGAGTAGGTAGGGAAAGCCAGAAAGGTTCTGGGGGTGGGACTGGGGGAGGGTAGTTGGAAAGCTGGAAAGTGGTGGGGAAGAGGTGTCACATGAGCTGGGCTTAGCTGTAGGCAGAACAAAAGGCTAGTGCCTTGAATCAAACAACAGATTCACTTCTTGAAAGCTACTTCTGGCTCCAGATGCTAAGAANGAAAAAGGATCCAAGTTTAGCACCCAGTTCAACATAAGTTCAGCACCAAGTGGTTCTGGGTGACAGTTTCAGGGTAGGTGGGGTCATACTTATTGTGCCTCTTTCCTCCTCCCAGAGGGGCAGGCAGGCTTCTGATTAGGGCTAGAGACATGTAGGGTGAAGGTCTTGATATCTCCACCCTCTGTGAGGAGATTTCAAGTTTAGGAGAGAAGTCTCCGATCGCTGTCATAACATACTTGTTTCTCGGATTCTGACAGCAGCAGAGATCTCTTCATAGTCAGACAATCGCAACAATCATAAAAGAATCCAAGGAGACATCTTGTCCAAATGCCACACACACTGATGCCTTATTTAGCCATTTGTTTATTCGCTTTAAATTTTTCTTATTTATGTGTTTGTGTCTGTGTGATTATCAGCATACGAAGGTGCCCGCAGAAGCCAGAGGGTGTCAGATCCTGTGGAGCTGGCATTACACATGGTTGTGAGTTGCCCTGTGGGTTCTGGAAACCAGACTTGGGTCCTCTGGAAGAGCAGCCAATGTTCTTAACCTTTGAGTTATCTCTCCACCACCCCGTCCCCCTTTTTAAGACTGTGTCTCATGTAGCCTAGCTTGGCTTTGGATTCACTATGTAGCTAAGGATAACCTTGAACTCCTGATCTTCTGGCCCCCATGTCCCAAGCACTGGGATTATTGGAATGCACCACCACACCCAGCAGCAGCCCTGTTTTGTATGTCCATAGGATGACTTGGGGCTCTCTAGGCAGCAAGCTTGCATGCAGATGATGTGACTACCTTCATTGACTCATCCACTCCACAAATCCCCAGTAAGCACCAGCTCTGTTATTAGGCACTGTTTGGGACCTGGGGAAACAGCCATGAACTTGGCACAATGCCCCCTGTGCTCATAGGGCTCACTGACTAGATTGGGAGCCAGGCCAGAAATAAGCAGCTGAAGAAGAAATAAGTTGAAATTGCAGGAAGATCAGAGATAGGATAGGCAATTATATCTGGATTTTAGATAAACCACAGGAACTTTAGGAAATCTCTATCCTCCAAATATTATATTACATCCTAGATTTTTTTCATTTTATTTTATGTGGTTGAGTGTTTTGTCTGTATGTATGTTTGGAGTGCTTGAAGATGTCAGAAGAGGGTGTTAAATCCCCTGGCACTGGAGACATAGAAGTTGTGAGCTACCATGTGGGTGCTAAGAATTGCCCCTGGGTCCTCTGGAAGAGCAGCCAGTACTCTTAACGGCTGAGCCATCTCTCCAGCCCCTATCCTGGATTGTTGTTTGTCAAATCGGCAACTCTAAAGCAGTCTGCAGAAGTCCTGGATGGTGGGATGCTGTGTCACTTGGAGAAAGTACCAGAAAGACATAAATACCATGTGATTTACTGCAAGCATTTGGCTCATACAATGACTGGGACTTGGTAGCCCAGCATCTTTAGGACTGGCTATGGGGAAGGTGGTCAGGAAACTTCAAGGTGCAGTGGGAGCCATGGTCCAAAGGTAGACTTTGTGTTCTTCCTGGCATTCTCCGCTGTTTGTAGGGCCTTTTCTCTGGATCCNAACTCCAGTCATGGACTGGGTTACTGAAAGTAACTGCATATGGACTTCAATCATACCTACAAATCCCCTTCCCAGCAGTGTCTAGACTAGTGCTTCACTGGATAAATAGGGACCAGATGCCACTAGCCAAATGCATACACAAAACAGAGATCATGAGAGGACGAGTGTCTATAGGGACGATTTCTGAAGTGTGGGTATTTGAGTTGAGACTTGAATGTTGAGCCATGAAACATTAAACTGCCATTCTAAAAATCTTCCAGATGGAAAGAAAACCAGGTGGCTTCTCCCTTGGGCAGGGTTCCTCCAGTGGACCCACGACAAGGATTAGGTACAGACCATTTATCTGGGAGGCATGGGAGGCTCTGGGGAGGAAGGAGAGATGTGGGACAGGAGAGAGAAGCCAGGCCAGAGGGCTATCAACCCTCTTGCCACAGGGTGGCTGGACCTTCCTCCTGTTGCAGTACTCTGGGAAATGGCAGGCATGTACCACTTAGAGCTCTGTTCTTCCCTTTCCTCATGCATTTTGGGCTTCAGTGGAGAATCGTGCTGGTCAGTCTCAGTCCCAAGAGAGGAGCCAGTGCAGGCCTGGAACTCTGGACCTCTGAGGCACTGTGGAAAACCAAGGCCCTTGCTCTCTTGCTCTGTGTTGAAGGGATGCACCATGCTTAGTTTTCAGTTCAGCATTAAGTTTACTGTCTCTTTTTCTTTCTCTCTTTCTTTCTTTCTCTCCTCATCTCTCCTCTCCCTTCCTTTATTTCCTATCTCTTTTCCCCTTCCTTTAGCCCTCTCTTTCCATTACCCAAATGCATGCTGCCTTGAAGAAGATTAAAACGAGGTAGAAATGTAAGTTATCCACAGATGGACATAGATGCATGATATTCTAGAAAGAAACATGACTAAACAAAGACTCACACACACACTGATTTTAATAAAATGAGGCCTCATGAGGACCATCAAGGCCTCTCTCTGATCTTGCCCCCCTGAGGATGTACCTTTCAAAATGGGGTGGATGGATAGATAGATAAATAGGTAGATAGATAGATAGATACATACATACATACATACATACAACATGCATATAATTAAATGGATATATAGATAGGTAGAAAGGGACACAAACCTACCTAGATAGATAATAGGAACCTGTTGGGCCCTCCTCATGTGACAGACCTCCCCATAGCCAGCTCTGCTCTCAACACAGAATACCAGGAAATAGCTCAACACTGGAGCCGGAGCCTGTCTGCCCAGTCAGGCTTAGCCTGTCAAGCTGGAAACCACAAGAAGGGCAAAGCAGGACTCTAATGTTCTCCAAGAGCCTGGCTTTCCTGCTGTGCCTCCAGTCAGCCAACAGCCACCAACAGAGAGTGAGTTTGGGTCAGACATTTCCAGGAATCCACCCAAAAGCACCTGTGGGTCACAGTCTGGAACAAGTCACTCTATGGGACAACTGCCTGAAACTCAGCTCACTCCAACTTTGTTAGGAGTGATACTTGGCCTAAAGTGAGCAGGGTGGCTCTGAAGGACTGCTGGAGTCAGGGCAGAGCTGTCAGTCTACTCCTGGCTTGGCCTAAGTTCACACAGATCATGCTTACCTTCACGGACACTGCCATGCGCCACCTATGCTCTTCTAGCTACCACCTCGGTGCCTACTGACCTGGTTGTGCACTGCCAGCAACTCTTTTTCCTTGCCTGGGAGTTGCCTTTTGCTGGTTTCCTTGTGAGCAGCCCTCAACTGATTGCTGGTGGAAGTGGGTGTATAAATATCCCCCTTCCCTCCCTCAGGACAGAGCAGCTCAGAGGTGCATTGCTACACAGACTTCAAGCATTTCTTAAGTAGGACCAAGCACCCATCAGTCATGGGGGTGGTGGCATGAAACTAATTTTTTCTTACTTCTGTCTCTTCTCTCTATCTTTACCTATCTCCCGATGCCGCCTTCCTTTTTAAATGAGCTACGCACACTGCTGTCCTGATGTCAGAGACCATGGTTGGGAAGGCTGAGCAAAAATGGCTGGCCATTCATCTATTGGCTGCCCTCCCATCCATCAACATTCCTTCCATCCTCCTGTGTACCACAGCTGTGTTCATGCAGGTGACATGGACCTTTATATAAGTACCGTATGCTAGCCAATCACACTGCTGGGGCTTTTATGCCATAGAGATTTTAAAACTGCACTTGGTTCCACCTGGTGCCTTCCCAACCTCTGGTTTCTGCATGTGAGCAGGCTAGAGGAGGAGGAATCCCGCTGAGACTGTGTTAGCATCCCTGGCCTGCCTAGCAGCTGGTGCAGATTTACTTACTGCAAGTTCACAGCTTGGCATTCTGATTTGTGCCTTGCCTCAGACGCCCAGGAGGTGGGAGTGGGTGTGGAGGGGTGGGGACTCAGATAATGTGAGCCACCCTCTACGCTTAGTTCAGCTCATGATGCAGAGGTTCTAGGTGGACACAGAAGCTCTTGTGGCCTGTACCAGGCCCTCCTTTAGTGCCTACTGACCTGATTGCTCACTGCCAGCTCCTCTGTTTCCAGGCTTGGGAGTTTCCTTTTGCTGGTTGAAGCCCTTGTGAACAGCCCTTGGGGACTGATTGCAGATGAAAGCAGGAGACTAAATCTCTCTCCTCCCTCCCTTAGGCTAGAGTGGGGAAATGGATAAGCTGAAAAAGTCCTTACTGCCTTGCACTTGTGAGGACCTGGATTCAGGCCCCAGAGCTCATGTAAAACAACCAGGTGTGGTGGCTCATGCTTGCAATTCTAGTGCTAAGGAGGCAGAAATAGCTAGGTCCCTAGGATGTGCTGGCTTGCTAGCCTAGCATATTCAGTGAACTTCAGGCCAGTGAGAGACTCTGTCTCAAAATACAAGATGGGAAGAGATGGAGGATTGACAGCAGAGGTTGACCTCTGGCTTACACACACACACACACACACACACACACACACACACACACACCAGGCAGGATTGTGTCTTTTCTGAGCATCTTTTTTTCTCTTCATTACTCACTAAGTAATATAGTGTAATAACTATTAACATAACATTTAAATCCCATTAGGTGTGATCAGTAGTGATGAGTCTAAGTACACAGGCAGATAGATGTGCATAGGCTCTGTGCAGATGCCACATTGTCTTATATGAGGGACTGGAACATCTGTAAGGGAAGGTTGGAATCCACTCCCTGTGGGTATTGAGGGGCTGATTATGCAAAAAGCGTGTGCTTTAGATGCCCTGTCCAAGAACTCCTGGGTGCATTTAAAGTCACAGAGAGACAGCAAGAGTCCAGCCCACTGCTCAGCTGGAGCTTCATGCTGGAATAGCTCGATGCAGCTTCCAGACCTTCTTCTCTGTGTACCTAGAACCTCTCCAAGGGAGATAGATGCATTGTGAGCTGACCCAGCTTAAAGAGTGGCTCACATTATCCAAGTCACACACCACCCCCACCCCTGCTCCTGGGCGTCTGAGGCAAGGCACAAATCAGAATGCCAAGCTGTGAACTTGCAGTAAGTGAATCTGCGCCAGCTGCTAGACAGGCCAGGGATGCTAACACAGTCTCAGCGGGATTCCTCCTCCTCTAGTCTGCTCACATGTAGAAACCAGAGGTTAGGAAAGGCACCAGGCAGGGCCAAGTGTGGACACTTAAGACACACAGAGATTTTGAGGCTGGGAAGAGACAAATTGGGGGCCTTGTTAGGAGCCTCCCTCAGCAGGAGAGGCATTTTTGAGGTGACATTGCCAGTCTGAAGAGCGGTGGGCTATGGGCATAAAACAGTAGCAGGTGTGTACAAACTGTGGCCTGTGGATCAAATGAAGTCAACAATAGCTAGGAATGTGGCCCAAGACAAAATGGTAAACTTACTTAAAGCATTATGAGATTTAAACTTTTTTTCCCTTTTGTGTGTGTAGCTGGGTCACACAATTCTGCAGCTTGAACATTATAGATGATGATGTAATTACTCAGTGTAGAGAGGTTGGACACACCTTCTAGAGTCTGAGAAGAAGATACAAAGAAATAACACAAAGTGTCACCATACTTTCTACTTATAGTACAGTGAAGGCTCAGGGAAACATGTCACCAAAATTAAATCTTATTGTTTTCTTTTTAAAATGAAAAAAAAAATGGCTGCATTATGGCTTACACNGAGTTGCTATTGGCTAAGCATTGACCTAGAAAAAGCCTCTGGCTTCCACTCCCTTTGCATCTGCCCAAAACCNACCCTCAGCAATTCCTGTGGAGCCCTGGGGAAAACTGGAGACTGGAGAAGTTCATTGCTCTGAGCAGGAACAAGCAGGCCCAGGGAGCCTTTGGGAGGAAGAAGGCAGGAACATGCCAAATGATTCCTTGCAAGAGCAGAGCTATTGCCAGTGGGCCGGCTGGGCAGCCTGCATCCCTGAGATGCCAGCCCACTGTGGTCCAGCGTCTTCTGTCTGGGCCTCTTCAGTTCTTTCTCTGCTTCCCGCCCCATCCTTGGTGACAGGTGATTAGCAGAGCCAGCTGGCAGCCTCTGCTGGGCACTGCTGCCAAAGAGCCGAAAGCCTGCCTGCCATGGCTCCAGCCCTGCCTGGCTTTCCACATAGAGCCCTATTCAGCACCTCTGTGAGCTGGTTCTGCTGGGCAGCCGTGACCCCTCCATTCTCTTGGTGCCTCTTGGCAGGGAAAGAGCTGCAGAAGCAAGGATGTAGTGTGCAGTGTATTACNTACTGTAGACTCCCCTGCATAAATACTTGGGTCACTGGGCACAGGAGCTGCTTGTTGATGGTATGAGAGGAATGGTGTGAGAGGCCTCTGTTCAAGCCAGANACTCCTCACACTTGGTTTTTATTTTTAAAGTTCTTCATTAGCGTGTGTCCTGGTTAGGGTTATCACTGCTATGATGATTTTATCATCTTGGGGAGGAAGGGGGTTAATTTTACTCACAGTTCCAAACAACAGTTCATCATCAAAAGCAGTGAGGGCAGGAACTCAAACAGGGCAGGGACCTGGAGGCAGGAACTGATGCAAAGGCCATGGAGGGGTGCTGCTTACTGGGTTACTCTCCATGGCTTGTTCAGCCCACCTCCTTATATACAGAACCCAGGACCACCAGCCCAGA
>LZPO01066261.1:33441-50490 GCA_001675575.1 Neotoma lepida
ACAAAGGACACAACTTGACACCAAATTGATGTTTCAAACTTTGGTCATAAGGAAACAACGATACAGGTTGGAGAGATGAAAAAGGGACAAAGCCCTTGTTGCACAGCATAAAGACCAGAGTTAGCTGTCTAGAACCACCTAAAAGCTGGATGCAGTAGCCGGAGTCTGCCATTCCAGCAGCTAAGGAGAGATGAGTGGTAGACAGGAAAATCCCAGATTGAGAGCCAGCTAGCGTGACATACTGGTGAGCCAAAGACCCTGTCTCAAACAGGGTTGAAAACTGAAGGTCAGTGTTTAAGATTGTCCTCTGACCTTCCTGTGTGTGCACACATAAATCTCTTCCTAGGCTAGTCTTACCAACAGAGTGAGAAATAGTCCACCAGCCTCTGCAGCCTCAACACTGTCCTGGTTGGAGGAACTGGCATCTAATCAGTCTATTATGTATTCCAAGAAGGCCCTGTACAAGAGAGAGTACTCAGCTGCTCAATCCAAGGCTGACTCAAGAAAACAAACTTCCATTTGTGAGTAGACTGCACCCCAGCATCATTCCTCTTCCCTCACGTTTATGAGATCTAGCTGTGTGGCTCAAACCGACCTCCAACTCTCCATCCTCCTGCCCCAGCTTCCCAAGTAGATGTGATGGGCCAGTGATTACTGATGGGCCAGTGCCTGGTTTAGCTACAATTTTAATAATAAACACTAAGTCATGTGCATCTGACGTCTTCCTAACAATACTATGAAGCAGTAACTATTATCCCCATTTTACAAATGAAGGCAAAAAAATAAGCTAAATGGTCCAGACAAGATGAAAAGAGACTACAAAAAAAAATTGGTGTGTGTGTGTGTGTGTGTGTGTGTGTGGTGGAGGGCTGGTCTTATGTAGCCCAGGCTGGCCTCAACCTCTATTTAGTCAAGGATGACCTTGAACTGAACCTCTTACCTCCATTTCCCAAGTGCTGGCATTGCATGCTTTTACCATCATGCCTGGTTTTATGAGCACTGAGCGTTGAACCCAGGCCTTCAGGTATGCTTCCAAAGCATAACAACTGAACTCTATTCCCAGCCCCAAATCTGTTCTTAGTCACACAGTGTCTCCTATATGGGGATGATTTCAGAATTTCCTAGTCCTTGTAAAGTCCCCAATTAATCCTGATTTACTCATCCAAATTCTCATTGATTATACTCAAATTCTCAAGACAGTTTATTTTTTTCTTTATTTCTGTTTTATTTGTATGGGTATTTTGCCTGCAGGTATGTCTTTGCACCACATGCATGCAATGCCCCCAAAGCCCAGAAGAAGACTTAAAATTCCCCAGGAGTTGGAGTTACAGACTCAGGTTGCCAGACATGCACAACAAGCGCCTGCCTGTGCCAGCTGACCCATCTGGCCAGCCCAATCATGAGTTTAAAGTACCTTTCAGAACATTTAAATTTCTCAACGCTTCCTATAAAACGAAGCCAANTAAATCAAGTAAGCATTTGCCAGATGTGAAGGTGCACAGCTGTAAGCCCAACACTCTAGAGGACTGCAGCACTTTTGAGAGGAGCTTGGACCTACAGAGAGCCTGCTTTAAAAACAAAAACAAAACCCTTCGTGTGGTCTAAGTAATCCAGGTTCAAGTTTGTTGAGTCCTTTTGTAGAACTAAGAGATGGTATATAAATCAGTAACTATTTCTTTAACAAAATATTGGTTTTACAGTATATTCTACTTTCAAAGAGTGTGAGATTTTGTTTGTTTTGAGACAGGTTCTCAGTACCTAGCCCAGACTGGTTCTCAATTTGCTAGGTTCAGAGGCAAGTGAGTCTCTATGAGTTCGAGGTCAGCCTGGTCTACATAGTAAGCCCTTGTCTCAAAAACACAAGGCTGGGCTTACTTAGCTCATGCCTTTAATTCCAGCACTCAGGAGGCAGAGCCAGGTGGATCTCTNAGTGAGTTCGAAGCCAGCCAGGACTACATTACGGGACCTTGTCTCAAGCAAAACAACAACCCTCACACACGATTCTGTATTGCTGTTTTGCTGAGGATGGCTTTGAACTTTCGATCCTACCTCCACCTCCCAAATGCTGGTTTGCAAGCTTGCACCATCACTTCCAATTTTATGATGCTGGGGATGAAACCCAAGACTTCTTGTATACTAGTNAATCACTCTACCAACCGAGCTACATTCCCACGATGACTCTAAAAGGGGTGAGTTTTAGAATATCTGAGAAGGGCAGGGCATTGGTGGTGCACACTTTTAATCCCAGCACCCGAGAGGCAGAGGCAGGAGGATCTATGTGAGTTCGAGGCCAGCCTGGGCTACAGAGTGAGTTCCAGGACAGCCAGAGCTGCTATACCAAGAAACCCTGTCCCAAAACAACACCCCCCCACACACACACAAATAGAATATCTGAGAAGTGCTCAAAATGTCAGNCAAAGCGAACTGTGTGTTTAAGCCCTGGCTGTCCTGGAACTCGGTCAGTAGACCAGGCTGGCCTCGAACTCACAAGAGATCCGCCTGCCTCTGCCTCCAGAGTGCCGGGGTTAGAGCGTTTTTCGTGGAGAGAACCGAACTNGGGCTGCCCTAAATCGTCCGTTCCAAAATGAAAACAACTGGGACTTAACATAGGCCACTCCCCTCCAACGGTGCGAACACAGGCTCGGTGACATTGGCTGTAAACTCGCGTCTCCTTCTGTTGGAGGAGCGATCTGGGGGACGCCGTTGTCAACAGCTGTCGCTCCATCGCGTACGGTCTCTGGGCGCGTCCCTCGGGGGTCAAGGCCACCACGGCGGGGTGGCTGCAGCCGGGCCAGCGCGTCCTCCTTGCCTTATTTAGGGCCGCGTCACCATGATGACGCCTGGAGCACAGCTGCTCGGCTCGCTAAAGGAAGTGCAGCCCGGGGACNGGGAAAGCCGAACCCGGAAGCGCATGTTGGTCCCTCCCCCTCTCGGTGTCCGGCTTCCTTCTGCAACAGGCGTGGGTCACGCTCTCGCTCGCCCTCTTTCCGCCGCCATCTTGGTTCCGTCTTCCCCGCACGGTAAGCACCGCGGGCCCCTCCGCGCTCCATCCGTAGCCATCCTGCTCTGGGGCGAGCTCGGCGGGCCCTGGGGATTTCGTTTCCCGAGCTTTGGCGGCTGTCTCGGGGTGGGTAGGAGTGGGGAAAGCTCAGCGTTCCTACTCCGTCCCCCGGGAGCCTGCGGACAAACTAGGACCTGCGGCTGGGGTCTGGGCAAAAGCAGGAGAGGAGGACGGCGGGTTGTGTCCGGAGTTTAGGCGTGGGAACGCGGAAACCATCGCGGGGTTAGCAAGGAGAGATCGGGGGCGTCTGTGCTTGGGCAAGGGCTTCCCGGGGATCCCGGGGAGGTTATGGGGGCCACACAGCCGATCGTCCTGCAGCCAGGGGTGGTTGGGGACAAGAGGGCGCCCTGTGCTCTTCTTGCTCTCGGAAGTAGTCAAAAGAGAGCCTTGGGGACCCCAGGCTCAGCGGTGTGGATGTTTGGACGGGAAGGGGGGCTAAATAGGCTCCTGGAATCCCATGATTAGGAGCCAGACCTTGGGCGTCGAGAACGCGGTGAGCCGATTGTTGCCCTTGTGAAGTACAAGGGACTTGGGCAGTTGGAAGTCAGCTGTTTGCNAAGTGAAGCAGCTCCGGGAGAGAAGGTTAGGTACCTTTAGGAGCGATCTGGGTGTCATGTCATAATCTCACGCTATTTCCAGTCGCGTTGGGGACGTTGTCTNAGACCAGGGCCTCGTGGTTTGTTTTCTTACCGGCCTTAGACAGTTGGTGTTTTTGTTTTTTGTTTTCCAGAATACTTGTCTCTGGGCTGGGCAAGTGAATTCACCCCCAGTTAATTCAGGCTTCCTGTTTATTCCCTTCAGAAATGCCTGGTGAAGCCACAGAGACCGTCCCTGCGACAGAGCAGGAGTTGCCACAGCCTCAGGCTGAGACAGGTAGGTGCCCATAGTTCTCGCTGTTAATTAAAGTTGATCCTAGAGCCATTTGGTGGGTAAGATGACAAATACATTTCTGCCTTTTGGAGTTGACTGTCATTTAATGAAGTTTTTTAAAATGGGGTTGTAGCTTTAGTACAAATTTTAACTGCTGTCTTGCCGGTGCTGGGGGACCGCCTCAGAGGGAGAGAATAAAAAATTATATCTTTAAGATTTATGGACAGGTTCCCTGACTTGCTTTGTGAGTTACAGCAGCTGCTTGAAAAGCTCTTCTGTGGAATCTACACATGTAGGAAACCTGAGCAGGGCAGGGGCTGGGTGGTTCTGGTCTGTTGCAACTGGGTGGCAGAGGCAGGCCAAGGAGACCTGAGCTTTGGTGAAGTTCTGGCCAGCAAGTTGTGTCGAGGTTTTAGATAGCCGTGATTGGCACCGAGCCTTTCGTCACATGTCTGGATGAGATATGTGCTGCTTTTAAGCGTGTCCTAACNAGAGCCTCAGCCTAGGTTAGTTAACTTGTAGGGATTGATAATGCTTGGATACTTCTAGTGAACTGGAGTAGTTCCATTATATAGAGCCCAAGGCTGAAATAAATAATTGTGGTTTTCAACTGAAATAGAATGTAGTGTGAAGATAGGCCTGAGTGCTGGTTAACACATTTTAATAGGAAACTTGAAAAGAGGCACTGAAAAAAAAACATGAAATGGTCTTGCNGAGTCAGTTCTGCAGAACAAAATGAGGGGTGTCCTCTACTTCGTCTTTAATTAACTGTTACTCAACAGGCAGTTTCTGTTTTCTTTTGGACTTAAAGTTATTTATACTCAAAGGCATTAAAGTCCTTCCTCCCCACCTGTCTGATTTTAACAGCTGAAGGGATTAGTCCAGCTGCTAGACCAGAAAGGAGGTGGGTGCCCTGACCTGGGAAATGGGCAGTAGGGGAAAGGAATGGTCTCAGGGGACCTGCACCTGCAGGGCTAAACAAGAGTTAAATTCAATTTTACAAATGTGGAAGCTGAAATTTACATGGATTTAGAATACTCTGGTTCCAGCTTTTAAAATTACTTATTTCTAAAGCAGTCCTTAGTGTTGTTAAAGCTATTCTTAATTAGGCTGAGCTTGCCACATGTTAGGTATTGAAGGTATACCCACGATGTCTGTAACTGTAATTAGTCTTACTGGAATGAATGAAAGCACTAAATCATTAGTTGTAGTATAAAAGCAAGTCGTGTGGACCTTATGCTGCCTTAGGTCCAGTAAAGCATATTCCATGTTTTAAAATCTAGTTAACATGTTTAGAAGTGTTTGCATTATTATAATTAGAAGGCTTTGGCCTACCAATTCTCCCAGAAAGACTGGTCCAGCCACCTACCTCCTTGTCCTGTAAGAACTTGGGAATAAACTGGTTGAGTGACTTGTGAGGTTGGGTGCTGTGGACTTTTTTGTTATTATTTTCTCGCCCTTCTAAGGTATTTATCATTTATTGATTCTTTGATTTAATCCGATGTTATCTCAAATGGCAGAACATCTCCCCGCTCCCCCCCAGAAATCTTTTCAGTGCCAAATAGTGGTCTGTTTAGGTAGCATCATGCGCTTATCTAGATCAAGGGGTGGGAACCTGTATTTGTTGTATGTTTGGTTTTTTCCCATTATAATTCTCTTCTAAAGTATATCTTAACAATTTGGTTAGTTTCATGATATAATTCCTACCTTGCCCTTCCTTGGGTCCTAATTAATTTGAGTTACAATGTTTAAAGAGCTAATATTGCTGAAAAAGAGATAGAGTATGGTGTAGAGACCACTTCTGGTTGAGACTTGGTGTTTAATATTTAGTATTAAATGTTGAAGAGTTTTCGGCTTTAGTGGAACTGAGTTAGGCCAGGTATATACTTTCTAAAATTTATTCAGACATAATCAGATCCCACCCCTACCCCCCCTTGGCCAACACCTTTAATCCTGCCAGAGATAAGAGACAGGTAGACCCTTCTCTAGCCACCTGGGGCTACATAGTGAGGTCCTGTCTAAAAACAGAACATTGGGAATAGTGTCAGTTTTGTGAAGGAAGGAGGAAGAAGACATGTTCTCAGTCCACTCCAGGTTGGTGGCTAGTGGCACGGTCTTCTAGTCTCAGCTATTTAGGGAGCTGAGGCAGGAGGATTGTAAAAAATTCAAGGCCAGCCTAAGGGTGGGACTATCTGAAAAGGGGCTGAGGTTATGGTAATACTGCCTGTCGTGTGTGAAGCCCTAGGCTTAATCCCCAGTAACAGGGAGGGTGTGGGCCTGTGCTCCCATTTAGAGATGAGCTAGTCTTAGACTATTTGCCCCACCTTAAAATAGTTGGTTTATTTTTGTAGAACTTGGGAAATGTGGGAAAGGAGAAGGATGTAGTCCACTTAATCACTGAGATATGTACAGGGAAAGTTGATATTGCTTGTCACCCTTTTCTAATCCTGTGTGGTGACCTTCATTCTCAGATTTAAAACTCCATTGTTTCCTGGGAGGCATGTTACCAACTTGGGCTGCACAACTCACCTTTTCCCCTCCCTTTATCTCTTTTATTATTTTGGTTTTTATTTTATTTTATTTTTGCTTTTCTCCAGCTGTGCTTCCTATGTCTTCAGCCTTGAATGTTACTGCTGCTTTAGGGCAGCCTGGACCTTCCCCTCCTTGCTCCCTGGCACCCCAACAAAGCCCTCTAGTAACTGCTAATCAGCCTTCCCCATTCCCTTCGCCTAGTATTTCCTCGACCCCTTTTGAAGTTCCTTTTCCCCAGCCATTTTCTGAGACAGCTGTGCCTCTGGGAGCTGCCCCTCCCACTCCAACTTTCCTACCACACCTGATAGGGCCTCCCATCTCCCCAGCTGCCTTAGCTTTGGCCTCTCCCATGATAGGTCCAGCTCAGAAAGGTGCCCGGTCCTCTTCAGCCCCCTTGTCTCTGGTTGCCGTGGCTCCCCACCCAGTTCAGAAGAGTTCTGTATCTCTGCCTCACCCCCCCGCCTCATCTTCATCAGTTGCTGTAGCTGAGTCAGGGCCATTGGCATCTATTGCTCCCTTAGAACCGAAGGCCTCTCCTAGTCAGGTTCCCTCTCAGGTAGTCCTGAATCTGAAAGGTGCTGCCCCAAGTCCTCCAGATGTGGTCAGTGTTTCCCCTTCTCACCTTGAAACCCCCCTGGCCTCTGTTCCACCTGTCCCTCAAACACTATCCATCACTCCAACCATCACCTCTCCAGTCAAAGACATCCCCATTTCCTCAGCCCTGATGCCACAAAGTATGTTAAGCCTTAACCTAAAGAGACCTGTTAGTTCACCTGCTCAAAACCCTGTAACTCCCAGCACCCTCCCAGCACCCCCTACTTCTCTGGGCTTGCATCTTCCACCTTTACATCACAGTTCTTTGGATTCTCCTATCCAACCTTTACGTCAGTCGGGTCCTGGTGCTCTGTCACATCCTACAGTGAGNAACACCATTTCTGTAGATCATTCTGCTGTTGAGGCATCCTATCCATCTGAGAGATGTGTAATTCCCCCCCTTCCTTCCTTCCAGGCAGGACTCCTTCCTTCCAGACATGAGCTGGTTGCTGATTCTGTGGCAGCTCTTTCAGTGGGGGCTCCAGCTGTTGACCACGGCACCTCTGCTGTTACTAGTGTCATCTGCGGCCCTCCTGGCTCCTCAGGTGGAGCTACTTCATTATCTCCTATAGCCTCTCTCATTCCCAAAGATTCCTCTAATGCCACTCAGCAGCCTTTGGTGACACAGATTCCTGCTTCACAAAACACTGGCTTAAAAGAAATTCCTATCTCGTGTGTTGGAGCCATCCAACCTGCTATGGATAACCCTTCTTCCATTTCCGTAGCACCTGCTGCTTATGTGTCTCCTCCAGTTTCTTCAGGTCCTGTAAGTAGTAAAGACCCAACTTCCCCTACCATCTCACTTGTAGCATCTGCTGCTCACAAGCAGTTTCCTGCTCCTCCAGTATCAGCTGCTCTTGGAGAACTGGTTCCTCCTCTGCTGGCCACTGAAGGCCTTAAAAATCTCCCCACTTCAGTATTGGTAAATGTAGGAGCCCCTGGTTCTGCAGCCCAGGCAGGACTCCCTACCAGAGAAGACCCCACTCTACTCCCCTTGGCCCTGGGAGCACATAAAGAGTCTCCTCCTCAACATGCATCCTCTTTGGAGGCCCCCTCAAAGAAGACTGTGGAAGGACCTGGCCCTGCAGTGAGGGCAGCCCTGGGTGCTGACTCCCCAACTGCTGTTGTCAAAACAGACCCCGTCAGTCTGTCTCTCAAGTGTCCTGTCGCTGCCCCAACAATGGCTCCATTTCTTTTAGACTCNTCTGATGATAAAGAGCTGGCTCCTGGAGCTGCCAGAGGTGCTTCTGCTTCTAAAACACCCACTACTGCCCCTTCACCTCTGATTCCTTTAGCCTCTGAAGGTTGTCCTGTGGCTCCATCTATGGCTTTTCCCCCAAAAAATGTTTCTGTTTCTATGACTACTTTGGCATTGGCCCCTGAAATTCCCAGGTCTGTACCCTCTCCTGCTCCTCCCCCAGCTGGGATTTCTTTTTCCGGTGCAAAGAAAGTTGATGGTGTTTCCTCTATGGCACCTTTGGCCTCCTCTCCTGAAGGGTACCCAGAAGACTCAGGTGCTTCTGTGCCTTTGAAAGGCACTCTGGTTTATCCAGCCAATTCCCCATCTTCTTTAGAGACTGGTGTGTCTCCTCAGACTAAAAGGCCATCATCTAAGAAGGGTTCTGCTATTCCTGCTGTTTCTCCTGCAAATCTGTCATCTCCTCTTTCTCCACTTGAGGCTTCCTTCCTTCCTGGGGCTAGTCTTTCTCAAGGCCCTAAAGACTCACTTAAGCTTTCTCCCATATCTCCATCCTCCAAAGGGGCCCCTGTTCCTTCAACTGTGGCCCCTCCCTTCTCTAAANGGACCCCAACAGAGACTTCTATATCCCCCCAAAAGGCCCCAGAAACCTCATTCTTCAAAGATGCCCCAACAGTCCCACCAGAAGTTCCTCCTTCCCCGCAAAAGACCACAGAAGCTACAGCTTCCAAACTGGTCTCGGTAATCCAGCCCCCCAAAGTGGCCCCTGTCCTGCCAGATGTGACTTCCACCTCTCTGGAAAAGACTCCAGCAACTCCAGTCCCCAAAGATACTTCAGGAACCCTGTCACTCAGAAGTGTCCCAGCTGTGACTTCTTTGTCTCCCCCAAAGGCTCCTGCAGCCCCATCTCCTACTGGAGCCCCCATTGCTCCAACTGAGATTTCACCCTCCCTCAAAAATGCCCCAACACCTGTAACCCCCAAAGAGGCTTTAGCAACCTCATCTCCCGAAGTTTCCACTACTNTCCCAGCTGTGTCTTCTCCCTCCCCACAAAAGACTCCAAAATCAGTATCCCCTAAGGGTGCCCCAGCTATGCCCTCCAAAAAGGCACCAGAAACTGTAGCTTCCAAAATGTCAGCACCCCAGTTCCCCAGAGAGGCCCCACCTGCGACTCTTCCCTCCCCACCAAAGTCTCCAGCAACTGAAGCAGTCAGTGAGGCTCTAACAAGCCTGTCCCCGAAAGGTGCCCCTATTACCTTAGCTGAGGGTCCTACTTCCTCTAAAAGGACTCCGAAAACTACAGCCCCCAAAGAAACTCCACCCAAAGGGGTCACAGCTGTGCCACTAGAGATTTCACCCTCCCAGAAAAAGACCTCAAAAACTGTAGCCCCCAGTGAAAATGCAACCTCATCCAAAGGGTCCCCCAAGATTGCAGCCCCCAAAGAAACTCCAACCCCTTCAGGTGGGGTCACCACTGTGGAACTGGAGATTCCTCCTTCCTCCAAAACTGTAGCCCCAAAAGAAGTTCCTGTGACCCCATCCCCCAAAGGTGTCCCTACTACCTTAGCTGAGGGTCCTACCTCCTCTAAAAAGGCTCCCAAAACGGTAGCCCCCGAAGAAATTCTAGCAGCCCCATCTGTNGGTGTCACAGCCGTGCCACTGGAGATTTCTCCATCGCCCAAAAAGTCCTCAAAAACTGTAGGCCCCAAGGAAAATTCAGCAACCCTACACCCAAAAAAATCCCCCAAAACTGCAGCTCCCAAAGAAATTTCAACTGCACCTTCTGAAGGGGTGACTATTGCTCCACTGGAGACTGTTCCTCCCCCCAAGAAGGCTCCCAAAACTGCAGCCCAGAAGNAGGTTCCTGTGACCCCATCTCCCAAAGGTGCCCCTAACACTCTAGCTCAGAGTCCTACCTCCCCTAAAAGGGCCCCTAAAACTACAGCCCCCAAAGAAACCCCAGCAACCCCATCTCCTGAAGGCATCACAGCCGTGCCATTGGAGATTCCTCCCTCCTCGAAAAAGGCCCCCAAGACTGCAGTCCCTAAAGAAAATTCAGCAACGTCATCCCCCAAAAGGCCACCCAAAACTGCAGCCCCCAAAGAAACCCCAACCACATCTTCTGAAGGGGTCACCATTGCACCACTAGAAATTCCTTCACCCAAGAAGGCCCCCAAAACTGCAGCTCCCAAAGAAGCTCCAACAACTCCATCTCTCGAAGATGTCAGAACTGTGCCATTAGAGATTTCTCCATCCTCCAAAAAGATTTCAAAAACTGCAGCCCCCAAGGAAGATCCAGCNGTGTTGTCTCCCAAAAGGTCCCCCAAAACTGCAGCCCCCAAAGGAGCTTCAGCTCCATCTTCTGAAGGGGTCACGTATGCACCACAGGAGATTCCTTCTTCCCCCGCTACTGCAGCCCCCAGACAGGTTCCTGTGATCCCACCTCCCAAAGGTGCCCCTGCTACCCTAGCTGAGAGTCCTGCCTCCCCTAAAAAGGCTTCCAAAACTGTAGTTCCCAAAGAAACTGCAGCAACTCCATCCCCNCAAAGGGCTTCCAAAACGGCAGCTCCCAAAGAAACTCCAGCAACCCCAGCTCCTGAAGGCGTCACAGCTGTGCCACTAGAGATTTCTCCCTTCCCCCAAAAGACTTCAAAAACTGCAACTCCCAAAGAAACTTCAACANCATCATCCTCTCAAAGGGCCTCCAAAGCAGCAGCCCCATCTTCTAAAGGGGTCACAGTTGTGTCACTGGAGACTCCTTCTTCCCCCAAAAAGACCCCTAAGATGTCAGGACCCAAAGAAATACCTACAGTCCCATCTCCCGAAGGGGTCACAGCTGGGCCACTAGAGATTCCTTCAACTCCCAGAAAGGCCCCCAAAATTGCAGGCCCTAAAGAAATTCCAGCAAAACCGTCTCCTGAAGGGGTTGTAGCTGTGCCACTAGAGATTTCTCCTTCCCCCAAAAAGACCTCAAAAACTGCAGCCCCTAAAGAAAATTCAGCAATATTATGCCCGAAAAAGTCCCCNAAAACTGCAGCCCCCAAAGAAACTTCAACCCCATCGTCTGAAGGGGTCACTAGTGCTCCACTAGAGACTGCTCCCTTTCTCCAAAAGGCCCCTAAAATGGCAGGACCCAAAGAAACACCAGTGGTGTCTCCTGAAGGGGTCACCATTGTACCACAGGAAAACCCTCCCACCTCTCAAAAGGCCTCAGCAACTGCTGACACACGGGGGATTGGTGTCTCCCCCAGGGAGACTCCAGTAACCACAGCTGCCCCCCATAAAAAGGCCCCAATGCCTGTAGCTCTCACAGAAGAAGCTCCAGCAGCCCTGTCTCCAGGTGCTGCCCTGGCTGTGATTCCTCCCTCTCCCTCAAAGAGTCCCAAAACACCAAAATCCAAAAAGGCACTAAAGGTTTCAGCCTCTAAAGAGTTTCCAGCAAATCCCTCCCTTGAAGCTGTCACCACTTCACTGCCAGAGATGGCTCCCTCTCCACAAAAGGCCCCAGCAACTACAGCCCCCAAGGAGAATTCAACAACCCAGTCAGTTAAATGGGACCCCACTGCCCCAGCTGTCACTCCCATCTCCTGCACGAAGGCCCCAGCAGCCCTGTCTCCTGGAGATGCTTCCACCGCCCCAGCTGTGGCTTCCCTTTCGCCAAGTCCCTCTGGTAAGGCCCCAGCTCCCACATCTGAAAGGGCCTCCATTGCCCCAGCAACAGTAACTCCAAAAGAGGTCACCACAGTCCCATCTCCTAAAAAGGCCCCAGCAACTGAGACCTCCAAAGAGAGTGCAACAACTCCATCTCCCAAAGGGGCCCCTACTATCTCTTCTGTGGCTCCTATCTCCCCCAAAGAGGTACCAGCAGCCTCATCTTCCCAGAGGGCCCCAGCCCCCAAGGAGACCTTAGAAGCTTCGACCTCCAAAGGAGTTCTTGCCCCCACAGTTAACTCTCCTTCAACTCCAAAAAAGGCCCAATCCTCCAAAAGGGCCTCTACTCTCCCAGCTATGACTCTTCCCTCTGAAGAGGTTCCCATTCTCTCATCCATCACTTCTTCCCCCGACAAAGACTCTCCTACATCCCCAGCCTCAGTCACAGGTAGCACCGGGGCTGTTTTTCCTCAGGCATCTGAAAAGCTCCCAACAAAGAAAAATCCTACAGCTCTCAAAGAGGTACTTGTTGCACCCACTCCAGAAAGTGCTCTGGTCAGCACTGCTCCCCTTCAGAAAGGCCCCAGAGCCAAGAAGAATTCTGCCTCACCTAAGTGCTCAGATCCCTCCGCTAAGAAAGATACAAAGGGCCTCCTTTCTGCAGTAGCCCTAGCCCCTCTGACAGTCCCTGTGGAGAAAGACTCTTCAAAAACCACAAAAGCTCTGCCTGTTTTCCCTGCAAAAGACAATGATTGTCTCCATTCCCCAAAGGGTCCCGTGGATGCTTCTCCTGAGTCTCAGATAGCTCCCCCTCTGGCAGCAGTTACCTCTGACAAAGCCCTTCCTGAAGCTGGGTCCGCAGCATCTGTGGCTCCAAAGCCTACCCCAGCAGCCTCCCTGACTCTTGCTCCCTCCCCAGATCCCCCTCTGCTTCCTAAACAGCCATTTCTTCAGTCCTCACCTGGGTCAGTGCTGGAGTCACCCTCTAAGCTCCCAGACCCTGCTGATGAGGATGAGCTGCCGCCTCTGATTCCCCCGGAAGCAGTCTCGGGGGGAGTGCCTTTCCAGCCGGTCCTCGTCAACATGCCCACCCCTAAACCTGCTGGGATCCCTGCCCCAGCCCCCTCTGCCAAGCAGCCTGTTCTGAAGAACAACAAGGGTATTTGCCTTGGTTTGCTGTGTGCATGGTGTGTTGCCCACACCCCTCTTGGGGGCTGCCCACCAATACTAACTAGGATGCGTCGCTTTGTACAGTATGTCTGCTTGAGTGTGGGCATAGTACATAGAATGATAACTAAATGTAGACGCTCTAGGAATATGGAACTAAGTCTTGGTTTCTATCATCTCAGACAATACTTTGTGTCTTGTGTAAAGTGAGCCAGGCTAAGCCCTGGATCTAACCATCCTTTGTGGCCTAACTGAGCTGATAGTGAAAACCAAGATCTACCAGGCCTTTAGTTTACTCTAATTCCTACCACATCACTAACCCTTGTCCCTGGGCCTGGAATTTGCTTTTTTAAAAATAAACAGAAGGGAAATCATAAAGCTTATTTCTTTTTTTACATTTTAGACTTAGTAACTACCAGTTGCCCAGGGACTTCTTTTCTTAAAAATGTAGAGACCTGTTTTTTTCCTGGCCTATGAATGGTGTGGGTGTATGCTTTCTTCTCCTTTCAGTAGAATTTACTGATGCTTGGCCTTTCAATTGAAGGAAAATTAAGATATGTGATTTGTATTTGGAAGTGGGGGAATCATGGGTCTGTATCTAATAGAGGTGAGAACTGTTAGAGCTTAACAACATGGAGGCATTCCAGTGATGGGTAAAATTTTCTCAGTGAGTGGTTTGAAAAGCAGAATGTGTTGCAAAGCTGCTTCTGACCTTCCAACCCCATTTTAAAGGGTTTTCACTTAATTGTATCAAAAGATGCCCTTTGTCTGAACATTTCTGGATGACTGGGTTGGGGATAAAATTTGGAATCATGTGGATGCTTGGTGTTTGTGCCAAGAAATGAAGCCCTTAGAGAAAGAAGGCAGTTACTGCACATAAGCTGCCTGCTGTGTCTGGTGACTGTCCCACATCTCTGAGAATGGTTCTTCAGTGGAGTCCTGTAAGTAGGAGGCCTCAGGCTGGCTCACAGCAGGCATCTAGCTTTGTAAGGCCTTGCATAAAGCAGTGATAGCTAGTTCAGGCAGGCTATGATGAGGTGCTACCTCTTAAAATTCTACTATTGAAAGTAATAAAAGTTTTCTGTCATCTTAGGGTCGGGAACAGAATCTGACAGTGATGAATCAGTACCAGAGCTCGAGGAACAAGACTCCACACAGACAACCACACAACAAGCCCAGGTACTTGGTCTCTTAATAACTTACACTGAGTCAGGAAAGTACCAGAAGACAAGTGTGGTGGCCAGGACCTATAATCTGAGACAGAGGTGTTGAGTAAGATCGTGTCTCAAAAAACAGGGAGAGTCTGGAGAACCGAGATTGATTATAACAGACATGACTGAACTGTCAATCTTTGTAAAACAAAACCCCGTGGAAATAAGCATCCTGGACTTTGGATCTGTTCAACTCAAAACTCTTTGTCTTCTTAGCTGGCTGCAGCAGCTGAAATCGATGAAGAACCAGTCAGTAAAGCAAAACAGAGTCGGAGTGAAAAGAAGGCAAGGAAGGTAATGTAGTAGNATATTATTTTAGGTGTGTTACTTTTGTTTGTGTTGTATTTGTGTAACTCTGTGAAGCTGTGTTACTGTGCCTGTCTAAAACACCTGATGGTCTAATAAAGAGCTGAACCGTTGATAGCAAGGCAGAGAGAGGATAAGTGGGGCTGGCAGGCATAGAGAATATAGAGAGGGAGAAATCTCTATATTTGGAGAGCTAGCAGCCAGAGAAGGAGGACTCCAGGACCCAGCCACACAGCAAGCCACGGGGTAAAAGTAAGATTTACAGATGTAAGAGAACAGGAAAAGCCCAGAGGTAAAAGGTAGATGGGATAATTTAAGCTAAGGAAAGCTAGCTAGAAACTAAGCCAAGCTAAGGCCAGGCATTCATAATTAAGCATAAGCCTCTGTGTATGATTTATTTGGGAGCTGGGTGGCAAGCCCCACAAAAGAGCAAAAACCCCCAACAACAAGGTAAGATCGAGTTATAAATAAGGATTGGGATTCTAGGGTGCTGCTACCTATAATCCCAGCACTTGGGACACCAAGGCAGAAGGATTAGGCCTTGAAGGCCAACTGTGTAACAAGTTCAGAGCTATTTTAGGGTATGTGGGACTGTCTCCACAAATAAGGCACCTGTGGTGTAACGCCTGGTAAATTGCTACAGCTGAAAACACTCAACTAGTCTTCCCAAGTCTGCTGTAGGTGTTGAATGTGGTATTACGTTTCTTTCTTTTTTTAGCCGCTTCTAAAGTTAGAAACTTAATGTTCTTTTCTCTTCTTTAGGCTATGTCCAAACTGGGTCTTCGACAGGTTACAGGGGTTACTAGAGTCACTATCCGGAAATCTAAAAATATCCTCTTTGTCATCACAAAACCAGATGTCTACAAGAGCCCAGCTTCAGACACCTACATAGTTTTTGGAGAAGCCAAGGTTGGTGAAGTTTTGGGGTGGTTTGTTCCAGACCAATATTATTACTATTATTCAGGGTTGTTATTATTATTATTATTATTATTATTTGGGGTCAGATAATCTTTGTTGCGGTTGCAGGTGTTTAGTAGCCCCTTCTCATACAGCTGTGATACCAAAAATCTCTAGACACAGCTCGCTTACTTCTTTGTTCAGTGAGTCCAGAGTGAGGGCAAATAACTCTATTGACAAAACAGTGCATGGCCTAAGATGCTTTTTTACTTAGACGAGCAGATCTACTCATGTGCCTCTATTCTCTGCCCTGTAGATTGAAGATTTGTCTCAGCAAGCCCAGTTAGCAGCTGCTGAGAAATTCAAAGTTCAAGGTGAAGCTGTTTCAAACATTCAAGAAAATACTCAGACTCCAACCGTACAAGAGGAGAGTGAGGAGGAAGAGGTAGGCCACAAAATCTTGTAAACTTTTATTTAATCTGTTTGTGTTGGCAGATTGTGCTCCAAAACACTACTCAAGTCATTCTTTATTAAGACTCTCTCTTCCCCCTTTAGGTTGATGAAACAGGTGTGGAGGTTAAGGACATAGAATTGGTCATGTCACAAGCAAATGTGTCCAGAGCAAAGGCAGTCCGAGCCCTGAAAAACAACAGTAATGATATTGTAAATGCTATTATGGTAAGTGGCCGGTCTCTGTCCCTTCCCTCCCAGTCACTTAGGAGGCTTCATTCCAAAGCCTGACTGAGATGCCTTAGAATATGACCTGTTTGCCTATAAATGCCTCTAATATCTTTTTTTTTCCCCTTTTACAGGAATTAACAATGTAACTTTGACAGCAAGGACACTTCCCTTCTCCTCCTCCTCCCTCCCTTTTTTTGGTGTTTCGAAAGTGGAACTACAGCTTGGTTTGAAATTTGTACTGTTTCTATCACTAATAAAGCTATGGCTTCTTGTTGGATGAACTCAGTAGGTGCTTGATCTCTTCCCTGAAAGTAAATTGAAGGTGCTCAGTTTTAAGACTACCACCACCTTCAGGCGTATGCGTTCGTGTGTGTGTGTGTGTGTGTGTGTGTATGTATGCGTGTGTGCGTGCGCACGCACTATATGGACAAAATTCTTTTTAAAAATTTTTTGTTGATCTAGCCAGGCGTAGTGGTACATGCCTTTAATCCCAGCATTTAGGAGGGAGGAGGATCTCTTGAGTTTGAAGCCAGCTTACTCTGCATAGTTTTAGAGCTACATCTAAGGAGAGACCCTTTCTTTACCCTCCCTCAAAAAAAAAAAAAATTTTTTTTAAGCTCTAGATGACAAATAATCAGTACACTTTTTTTGACTTTTTTGAGACAGGGCTCAAACTATAGCCCAGGCTGGCCTGGAACTCATACAGCCCAGGAGAGCTCAAATTCATGTATATTCTTTTGCACCAGCTTCCTGTATGTTGGGATTACAGGTGTGAGCCATCACACCTGTTTTGGGTTTTGTTGTGTTTGGAGCTGGAGAGATAACTTAGCAGTTACGAGTACTGACTTCTCTCCCCAGAGGGATCCAGGTCCACTACTGTC